>JAWMAG010000069.1:5436535-5491535 GCA_037013455.1 Ceratitis rosa | reverse complement strand
GCAATCGAATGGAAAAATATATTACGGTTATTCAGATGAATGCAGATGCATAACTGTTATTTTTTCTTGAAGCAAATAGAGATATGCAATGAACGGAAGGAAAAGGAGAAGCAAAGAGAAATGTTGATTGCAATCATTTATATGTTAGCAAGACAAGAATTTATTTATGTGTGTGGATTAAGCCTTTATTTGTATATATAATTGGAATTTGTAAAAAAACAAAAGTTTGGTATACTGCGAATACTTCATAGGTGAATAATAAAAATGGATACCTTGATGGTTTTCTTCAGTTTTAAGTACCCAAGAGAGTAAATACAACTCCATAATTAGGATTTAATAAAAATATTAGATTTATATTAATAACTTTAGTTAGCTAATTGTGAATATGTGTATTTAAATATAGACAAATTCACTTTTTTCAAAAAAAGCTCGGCTGAACAAAGAACTGTATATTTTGCAGAAAAAATATTAGTAATTTTAGTGCTCTTTTCTTACCACCTTTTTTTTAATTTTTTAATATGAAGCTTTTTTATTTAACTTTTCATATACATTTTTTTTAATTCTTTTATTTTCTTGAAATCGTCTTGATAAATTAATTTTTATTTTTGAAATAAATGCGGATATATGTATTATATTTTGTTTAATATGCCACAGTTTTCATAAATTAAATAAATAAATATTCACTTTCTTCTATTAAGTGCTTAAGATTTAACAGTAATTATAAAAGCAATTAAAACTTAATAATTTTTTTAAACAAATTATTATTTTTAAGGTAATATTAAATTTACTTAAATAAAAAAAAAATAATCCAAAGAAATAATTAAATCATATATTTTAATAAATAAACATTTTAATCGAGCTCAAAAACTATAGTTGCAGTTATGTCGATTTTCGAAAATAATTTATATTATTATTGATACATAAGATTTTTATATTGAAAAATGAAAGAATATTCAATTAAATTAACATTTTTTTCTTTTTTAATTCATAAACTTTAAGCAAATATCGAAATTAATATTTAAATCATACACATATTTTAAAATTTATTTATTTTATTTATTCTGTTTTTTATATTAATTAGTTTTTTAATGTTTAAGATTTATTTTTAAATTTATTATGATTTATATTAAAATAGCTCTAAAATATTGTAAATATCAAAAAACTATCAACCCTATTATGTCTGTCAGAGAGTGTTAGATACTTATATAGTACCTTCTTCCATATAATTGTATACCTGTTACTTTTTTATACATTCCCCATAGCAAAGCCGCATATTTCTGACGTTTTACTACCAAACAGTAAGCGCTGGATGAGTGACTGGAGTCTTTTAAACTCGTATGCCAGCCTTTCGAATTTACGCGATACTTTCTTTTAAATTGAGTGTAAAATGTTTCAGTAGCTGAACTCCTTGTTGACTTTGGTTTTTATGTATCCTTAAATTTCATTGCCGTTGACCATGTTTATGGACATACATACGAGTATATGGTGTAGTTGGGAACAATTTAAATTTTATTGTTATTTTTTTATTTATTTTCTATTTGTGTTCAGTTTTTGCTCTCTTTAATCATAATACTATATTTAAATAGTTGCATGACTAATATTTAAAATTTTCTATTTAATTTTAAGCTTACTATTTTCTACAGTTTTACAACTTGCCAGCAGGCTAAAGACAGGATTATACAAAATTTTTAAAAATATATATTTTTCAAAAGAGTTAAATTTTTCTCGCTGGTAAGAAAACTATCTGAAAAGTACTATTTTAAAATTGTATATACTCTACATCCTTTTTATATATACTTTTGCTCAATAAAAATTTCTATTGCAATAATATCAGCATTTTCTGCTTCGCGAAATTAATATTTCCTCCACACGATTGGTTTTGCGCTTCAATTTCCTTCCACCTTAATTGCAGTTTCTTGTAATTCCAATAAAACTATATTACTACGAATGTTGTTATGGCTTTATATTTATTTTCATATACCCGTAAGTACGTGTATATATTTTCAGTTATATATTCATGAAAAGTTTCGCTACTTATGTTTGTGTCAATATATATATGTACATCTATGTATGTACCATATATATCTTGTTTTTATTGTTGCTGTCATTTATGTTGTTATTGCCGTTTTTCGGTATTAATAATGGCATCATAAATTTAATCTCGTTAGACTGCATACATATAAATATATAGACCAAGTCTCGCGCTGGCGTCACTACCCTTTAGAGTAACTCAAACTTTTTGCATTTTCTACTGTACTCACTCTTATTCTAGTCTGTTTACTTTCTTAAACAGCTTTTTCTTCTTCTTATTCTTTTGCTGCAGCTATTTTCCGTTACAGCAGCCTTTATTGCGTGGTAATAAAACGTTTATACTCGAGCTTACAATATATATGTACATACATACATAGTAAAGCGACTGCCTGATTAATGACCACCTTGAGTTTGGTCAGCGCATTAAGACTGTCGCGTCGACGCCAGCAGCCGTGTTACTGTTGGCACAGAGCAGAAGAGAAGTAATGAAAATCGCTTGTGTTTGCATACTTTAAGGCGCCGCCTATGAACATTAAGTGAAAGCTGTATGTTTTTATTTATTTTTGTACTGCTTTTCGTTCGCGTAAATAAAATAATTAAAAATGACATTAAAATTACGTGTAAGCCACTTTAATAGCAGGCGGTGCATAATTCACTGGAATTTATTTACTTTGGACGCAAAGAGTGCGTATAGTGAGAGATAAATATTTGGGCGCGGTGGTATAATGAGAGTAAAAAAATGTTACTCATACGCTCAGGTGGTGAACAGGAATTAGTTATATAAATATAAATATAAATATAAATATAAATATAAATATAAATATAAATATAAATATAAATATAAATATAAATATAAATATAAATATAAATATAAATATAAATATAAATATAAATATAAATATAAATATAAATATAAATATAAATATAAATATAAATATAAATATAAATATAAATATAAATATAAATATAAATATAAATATAAATATAAATATAAATATAAATATAAATATAAATATAAATATAAATATAAATATAAATATAAATATAAATATAAATATAAATATAAATATAAATATAAATATAAATATAAATATAAATATAAATATAAATATAAATATAAATATAAATATAAATATAAATATAAATATAAATATAAATATAAATATAAATATAAATATAAATATAAATATAAATATAAATATAAATATAAATATAAATATAAATATAAATATAAATATAAATATAAATATAAATATAAATATAAATATAAATATAAATATAAATATAAATATAAATATAAATATAAATATAAATATAAATATAAATATAAATATAAATATAAATATAAATATAAATATAAATATAAATATAAATATAAATATAAATATAAATATAAATATAAATATAAATATAAATATAAATATAAATATAAATATAAATATAAATATAAATATAAATATAAATATAAATATAAATATAAATATAAATATAAATATAAATATAAATATAAATATAAATATAAATATAAATATAAATATAAATATAAATATAAATATAAATATAAATATAAATATAAATATAAATATAAATATAAATATAAATATAAATATAAATATAAATATAAATATAAATATAAATATAAATATAAATATAAATATAAATATAAATATAAATATAAATATAAATATAAATATAAATATAAATATAAATATAAATATAAATATAAATATAAATATAAATATAAATATAAATATAAATATAAATATAAATATAAATATAAATATAAATATAAATATAAATATAAATATAAATATAAATATAAATATAAATATAAATATAAATATAAATATAAATATAAATATAAATATAAATATAAATATAAATATAAATATAAATATAAATATAAATATAAATATAAATATAAATATAAATATAAATATAAATATAAATATAAATATAAATATAAATATAAATATAAATATAAATATAAATATAAATATAAATATAAATATAAATATAAATATAAATATAAATATAAATATAAATATAAATATAAATATAAATATAAATATAAATATAAATATAAATATAAATATAAATATAAATATAAATATAAATATAAATATAAATATAAATATAAATATAAATATAAATATAAATATAAATATAAATATAAATATAAATATAAATATAAATATAAATATAAATATAAATATAAATATAAATATAAATATAAATATAAATATAAATATAAATATAAATATAAATATAAATATAAATATAAATATAAATATAAATATAAATATAAATATAAATATAAATATAAATATAAATATAAATATAAATATAAATATAAATATAAATATAAATATAAATATAAATATAAATATAAATATAAATATAAATATAAATATAAATATAAATATAAATATAAATATAAATATAAATATAAATATAAATATAAATATAAATATAAATATAAATATAAATATAAATATAAATATAAATATAAATATAAATATAAATATAAATATAAATATAAATATAAATATAAATATAAATATAAATATAAATATAAATATAAATATAAATATAAATATAAATATAAATATAAATATAAATATAAATATAAATATAAATATAAATATAAATATAAATATAAATATAAATATAAATATAAATATAAATATAAATATAAATATAAATATAAATATAAATATAAATATAAATATAAATATAAATATAAATATAAATATAAATATAAATATAAATATAAATATAAATATAAATATAAATATAAATATAAATATAAATATAAATATAAATATAAATATAAATATAAATATAAATATAAATATAAATATAAATATAAATATAAATATAAATATAAATATAAATATAAATATAAATATAAATATAAATATAAATATAAATATAAATATAAATATAAATATAAATATAAATATAAATATAAATATAAATATAAATATAAATATAAATATAAATATAAATATAAATATAAATATAAATATAAATATAAATATAAATATAAATATAAATATAAATATAAAT
This sequence comes from Ceratitis rosa, assembly GCA_037013455.1. Taxonomy (NCBI): domain Eukaryota; kingdom Metazoa; phylum Arthropoda; class Insecta; order Diptera; family Tephritidae; genus Ceratitis; species Ceratitis rosa. The sequence continues at coordinate 5,486,432 of JAWMAG010000069.1, read as the reverse complement.
ATAAATATAAATATAAATATAAATATAAATATAAATATAAATATAAATATTCCTCGCTGATCTGCTTATGATCTCTGGAAATACTTTACACAAGCCAAAATTCTAAATCACATAATATTACGTATTTCATCGTATATATGTGTATAGGCAAAGTCATAAACAAAACAACAAAATGATTTTATACAAAACGATACACATGCCAAAGCAAATATATATGTATGTAAATACAAAAATTTTCACATTTGCTTTGTTTACTTATTTGCTTTCTGTTGTCAATGCAATTGAATTGCTTAAATACAATGAAAATTATAAGTTTATGTTGTTGATACTTTTCATTTACATTCCCCTTTGTTACAGTTGTTGTTTCTATGAATTTTGTTGCCATCGTTATTATCTTTGTAAATCTTTTACTAACTTCTGTCGCATGGAATACACATATTGTTATGTTTGTTTGAATGGATTGTAAAATATGCATGAAATTTTTGTATTTGACATTGTACTCAGCAGCACATGGCCAGTGGATTTGTACGAATTACAAAGGATAGTCGGCGCGAAAAGTATTCAAATAAAATACAATCCAAAAATAAACAAAAAACACCAAAAAATTAAATATGAGACATTAAAAAAAAATAAAATAACATATTCCAAAATAAAGTAAATAAAATTAATATAAAATAAATTAAAAAAATAAAATAAAACACTTAAAATAAAATAAGACAAAACGAAATAAAAAAAATGAAATACAATAGAAAATAAAACAAAATAAATTAATGTAAAGTAAAATAAAAAAATTTAATAAAATAAAATTAAATATATTGAAAAAAAAAAAAAAAATAAAATGAAATAAAATAATATAAAATAGAATAAAATAAAATAAAATAATGTAAAATAAAATAATATAAAATAAAATAAAAAAAAAATGAAATAAAATAAAATGAAATAAAATAAAATAAAATAAAATAAAATAAAATAAAATAAAATAAAATAAAAAAAAAAGAAAATAAAATAAAATAATGTAAAAAAAAGAATAAAATAAAAAAATGAAATGAAATAAAATAAAATAAAATAAAATAAAATAAAATAAAATAAAATAACATAAAATAAACTAAAATAAAATAAAATAAAATAAAATAAAATAAAATAAAATAGAATAAAATAAAATAAAATAAAATAAAATAAAATAAAATAAAATAAAATAAAATAAAATAAAATAAAATAAAATACAATAAAATAAAAAAACAAAATAAATTAAAATAAAAAAATAATATTAAATAAAATAAAATAAGTCAAATAAATAAAACAAATAATATAAAAGAAAATGTTTTAAAAAATAATACTGATTTTAACTAATTAAAAAAATATTAATATAAAAAAATTTATTTAACTAATAAGAAAAAGGGAAGTAAAGTAATTGAAGCGAGTTGTAAATGCAAAAAAATGCAATATTTGATTATAACTGCAGAACAAATTTTATGAAAAAGTTTTATATTCACTGTATTTTCATTCCCTATGCACACATACACTCAAACTGTTATAATAAATATTAATCTTTATTGCCGTTTTAATGAACGAGGCAGAAAATTGAAAATTTTCAGAAGTATGTCTCCACATTGTTTACATATTTTAGTAACACAATTCCGCAAACACATATATACATACACACACACTTGCACATTTGTAAATATTCAATATAAAGTGAGACAAAATTTACTGCACTCGTTATAGCAATACTTATGCAACAAATAAATATTGACGCATTAAACTCGCACACACAGGCAAACACATGCAAATATGGTGAGTAAATTTTATTTCAAAAGTATTGAATATCAACTTTTCTTGATTATAAATAACCCAAAATAAATGAAATAATTTTTGGGAAAAGTCAAAAAAGAAAAACAAACCAGAATACTTTACGATAATTGCAATTTAAAGTGAATGCAATGAAGTTGTTGCATATTTCATTGTGTGTGAAATTGGCAAACAAATGCATGCAAACACGAGCACACATACACACATATAAATGTGCAATTGAATGCAAATTATGTAACTTGTTACAGGTCGTTGGAAGTGAAACTTTTATAGAAAATTGTTTTTCAACGATTGTGTGCAATAAAATTTGTTGCATGCTTTTGTGAAATACTTACGGTTATATGCATACATACATACACACATATAACGAAAAGCATAAAATAACAAATACACACAAATAAAAGAATATTTATTACAACTAACTGTACTGTGACTAACTATCTGAATGCATTTGTTCCATTTGTTTGCTTTAGTTGTATATGTATATGTTGTTGTTGTCGTTGCTGTTGTTCACTGGCAGTTAGCCCTAAGGTAACGATTGTGTAAAGTTTTTGCGAACAAATGTTTAGCGCCTGTAAAACTTGGCACGCTTAAAATGGCTCAGCTGCTTGTTCTTCTTCTTCTTCTTCTCTGTTGTTGTTATTTTAGTGATTTTGTGAAAGGCTTTTTAAATGCTCATTTGTTATTCTATTTTGTTGGCGATAAATAGTTTAGTTAAGTTAATTGCTGCAAATGAGCAGCTTAGGGGAGGAAAGGGGAGTACAGAAGCTTTTGTTGTGTGAGTGGAAAATATTTTGTGTCGAAATTAAAATTTAAATGTTAAGTTATTTCAATGACAGCAGTAAAATTTTATTGTTTTTGCACAAATGAAAAACTTTCTTTACATATATATTTAACGAAGAGCATTCATTCATGTGGGATATTTCTATTTGTATTTCTTACTTTATTTTCTTGAATTAATTATATTAAAATTATTTTTTATTCCGACTTTTAAATCAATTTTTTATTTTCATATTCATTTAAATTTGTATAATTATATTAATTTTATGGAAATCATGATAGTTAATAATTTTAATTTTAATTTTAATTTTAATTTTAATTTTAATTTTAATTTTAATTTTAATTTTAATTTTAATTTTAATTTTAATTTTAATTTTAATTTTAATTTTAATTTTAATTTTAATTTTAATTTTAATTTTAATTTTAATTTTAATTTTAATTTTAATTTTAATTTTAATTTTAATTTTAATTTTAATTTTAATTTTAATTTTAATTTTAATTTTAATTTTAATTTTAATTTTAATTTTAATTTTAATTTTAATTTTAATTTTAATTTTAATTTTAATTTTAATGTTAATTTTAATTTTAATTTTAATTTTAATTTTAATTTTAATTTTAATTTTAATTTTAATTTTAATTTTAATTTTAATTTTAATTTTAATTTTAATTTTAATTTTAATTTTAATTTTAATTTTAATTTTAATTTTAATTTTAATTTTAATTTTAATTTTAATTTTAATTTTAATTTTAATTTTAATTTTAATTTTAATTTTAATTTTAATTTTAATTTTAATTTTAATTTTAATTTTAATTTTAATTTTAATTTTAATTTTAATTTTAATTTTAATTTTAATTTTAATTTTAATTTTAATTTTAATTTCAATTTTAATTTTAATTTTAATTTTAATTTTAATTTTAATTTTAATTTTAATTTTAATTTTAATTTTAATTTTAATTTTAATTTTAATTTTAATTTTAATTTTAATTTTAATTTTAATTTTAATTTTAATTTTAATTTTAATTTTAATTTTAATTTTAATTTTAATTTTAATTTTAATTTTAATTTTAATTTTAATTTTAATTTTAATTTTAATTTTAATTTTAATTTTAATTTTAATTTTAATTTTAATTTTAATTTTAATTTTAATTTTAATTTTAATTTTAATTTTAATTTTAATTTTAATTTTAATTTTAATTTTAATTTTAATTTTAATTTTAATTTTAATTTTAATTTTAATTTTAATTTTAATTTTAATTTTAATTTTAATTTTAATTTTAATTTTAATTTTAATTTTAATTTTAATTTTAATTTTAATTTTAATTTTAATTTTAATTTTAATTTTAATTTTAATTTTAATTTTAATTTTAATTTTAATTTTAATTTTAATTTTAATTTTAATTTTAATTTTAATTTTAATTTTAATTTTAATTTTAATTTTAATTTTAATTTTAATTTTAATTTTAATTTTAATTTTAATTTTAATTTTAATTTTAATTTTAATTTTAATTTTAATTTTGAAATCTCTTACCATATTTTATTTCAAAATTTATGGCACCCCAAAGAAAGCTTTAAAAATATAATCAGTAAATTCGTCAAATGAAGAATGAAAGAAAAATAGTTGTTGTTAGCGTTTTCAAAAAATGTCAAATATTTGCACAACAAAAAAAAAAAACGGAAATGTAGTCACACGACCAAAGTGCCGGAAAGAGCCAAAAGCGAAATGAATTGAAATTGAAATTTTGCAGGCGCGACGATTATTACGACCAAAATGCAATACAACAGCAGGCGCAGAAATACATTAGCACATAACAACAACAACTGAAAATACTATAGTTAAAGAAGACCAACAATAGGATTAAATGCAGGCAACAGGATGAGGAGCGCCAAGAGAAGCAGGCACAAGAAGATGACAAGAGAAGCAACTGGTGTAGGCAAGCGCTGCTGAAAAAGCAAGAGATATAAATACATACATATTTATAGGCTTCTATCGATGATGAAGAAAACGTGTAGACTGAAACAAGAAACAAAACAATCGAAAAATGAGAAAAAAAAACGTTTCAACGGAAGCCCGAAAAACGTGCGCGGCATGAGAAAGTAGCCGAGCTTGCCTACACTATTTGCTTGCGCTTGTATGTATGTTTATATGTATATACTGTGTGTATGTAGTAAAGTTGTGTGTGCTGAGCAAACTGTGTGTGCTGCGGTCGCAAACGCCGACCGCTCAAGCCAAGAACACAGCTTGAGTTGCACGCTAGTCAGACCTCCCAGCCATTAGTGCACACTTCTGCTATGCCAATATGCTTTCATCTTGCCCCAACAGAGAATGTTCTGAGTTTAATTTCAACTACTTGCCGTTGCCTTGCAAACAACAGCAGTGTGTAGCTACGCCTCTACCAGCAGCAACTTAACGTACGAAAAATATCTTCTCAGTTTAGCTGCCTGCCTACCTACCCACCTACTGCCGACCCCTTTTGAGATTATCCACCGATTACTTCCTCTTCTCGCAGGCATTTCAAAACAGCTTCGCACACTTCACTTCCAATTCGGTTTACGTGTTTTTACAGCAAAGAGACGTAGAATTGCGAAATCTATGGCTATGTGCCATCAGTCTGACTGCAGCACGTACCAGTCGAATGTAGTGTCGGAGTCCACAAGCCAACATACACACACACATATACATATATAAACTTTTTTATATGAACTTGTATAGTATTGTGTTGGTAGAGTTGGCTAGAGTTGGCTTAGCTCGCTAAGCGACAACAAAAAGCACTTGTGGCATGGAGGTAACGTTGCATTTGACACTGTATCGGTTTGTAGATATCCGTTGGCAGAATTTGTAGAAAAAAGTGTAAGTAGATTTGATAGTTCTCTGTGATTTTCGTGACAATGTGTAATCGGTGCACATACGTACATTTTAAGTAGCGAAATAACTGTCACTAAAACAATAAAAAGTGCATAAACAATTTGTGGAGCAAAATTGTGGATTGAAAATATGCCTTTTCTTTTGCCATGTTATTGATGTTGTTGTAGTGGCGGCAGGTTAAAACCCACATAGAACCAGGCAAAATTAGTTTATGTCATCGAAATGGACTGTTTTGATGGTTTCTGGAAAGATTATTTTAAGTTAAGTAATCCCTTTCAGATATGGCCAGAATCTGCTTAGTCTTACCTTCTCTAGCAAGTTCATTTGCTTGCTGGTTTTCTTTCTTTGTCCCTGTGACCAAACCGTCTCGAAATAGAGAGAGAGAGAGAGAGACAGAGAGAGAGGGATGCGAGGGACAGAGAGACAGACAGAGACCCAGAGATAGAGAGACAGACAAGTAGAGAGAGGGAGCGAGGGACAGAGAGACAGACAGAGAGCCAGAGACAGAGAAAGAGATAGAAATAGAGAGAGAGCGATGGACAGAGAGGCAAACAGAGAGCGAGAGACAGAGAGAGAGAAGAAAATAATCACACAGTGTTAGAAAAGAGAGTCCATTCTGTTTTAAAGCTTTTATTGCTACCTGGGAATATATATGCGTATAAAGATTGTGATCCCTTCCTCTCTATGAGTTATTAGCACTTTAAACTAACGGCAGTAACTGAGGTTGAAGCGCAGCAATCTGAACTTCTCGTGCTACGAGTACTGCCATCTGATCTCTTGTCTAGTTGAATTTGGAACCTTGAGTCACATTTAGAAAAGAGAGAGCTTTAGTGGAGCCACTTCGATAAATTCGAGTTTAGGGGTCACTAGAGTCTTATTGCAGTGACTCTTCACCAGAAGAGCGGCTGCGAACGGAGGCCAGTTTGCGGCAAACAATGCTGCTGCCCAATTGGTTTATGTTCTCAAAAAAATGTTGGCTGATCTCACTACCGTTCAAGAAATTCTACTAGTGCGAAAAACGGGGAAGAATGTAGGACCTTTTGACATATACCTGAGTCGCCACCTAAGAGAGAGTGTTCTCGTACGCGCGCTGGGAGAGTGACATTGTCGCTGAGTAATGCCATTTATGATGGTGGATGAGAGTTCAGTTGAACATATTACTGTGCGGCAAGTTAGGTTCCGTGTACTGGTCCGAAATTATAAGAAATAAAGTTAAATGAAAAAAATTTGTTAATTTTTCTAATTTCGGTCTTCCGTTGTCGGCGAATTTCAACCCATTCGAGCCACTCTGTATTCTTAATATGAAATCAAAAGCTACTCAAGAAATTCCATCAGCTGTTCGGAGGTGGCTTAGTATAACTACTGGTGGGCGAAACGTCAAGGCGTCCACTGGAGGATGAGCTCGGCCGAAAGTTGCTACACATCAGCCTCCATGGCGAAACATTCCCAAAATGAGCTACCACGACTGAACTACGGGGATTTCTTTTCTTCTTTACTGATGTAGGCACCGCTTATGCGATTATAGCCGAATATGCAGGCAACATGGAGGATGGGACTTCTACATATACCAGGAGGTGACCAGAAACGATTCTCTTGCATATGGTTCAAGCAGCTCACGGCTTCCGGTGTACCATTTTACAGCAGAAGTAGGGCTAGACCACTTCGCTGTAGAACAGACCAGATGAATATTGCAGTGGCTTCGCTTGGCGGTTCAAAAAAGTGGGAAAAAAGAAACGATCGTAGGCGGTGACTAAGAAATGGTTCTACGTTGCTTGAATTTTTGCTTTAAAGTTTGATGTGTTAACCTCTTAACTCCAACTATGCGAACCTCACTTGACGATTGCTGTTACCCTCAGCAATGTTGCTGTGAAATTTGTGATTTAATTCCACCACTAATGCACGTATAGTTGTTGCTTTCAATGAATAAAAATGAACATTGACAACATTTTTGACTTCAATTATGCACGGAGGCTTCACAGGCACGAACGCAACACAGTGTTGATAGAGTTCAAGCCGTGCAGCGTGTAAGCACAGCACGTTGAGACAGACAAAGCAGTGCCAAGCCTATAAACTAACAAACCATTGAACTACCAACCGAAATAGCAAGCCGCATAGATTTTGCCACGCAAAACGTTTGAGCAGCGCGATTTCTATTGACTCGGGTCGTGAGGTTGTGACGGTCTAAAGTGCTTACCCAACAAGTGCGGTGAAACTAAGTTTATCATATGTGTGTGTGTGTTTGTGTGCATGTAGATGTGTGAAGAGAATAAACGATTTTTGGTTTTGTTAAAAGCATTTGCCAACACCACGCGCAAGCCTCTTTTAGGCTATGTAGGGTTTCTTTTTTTTTTTTTTTGGCGGAATTAATTGGAATTTCATTGCAAATGTTGCATGACTGATGCAGAGCCGGCGCTGGTAGTGTTACATGCAACATGCGAAAATGCGCTTGCGGTACATATACGCTGCAAAATTGTACGAAAATCTGACAAAAGTCCTCAACAGCGCTGAAAGTCAAGCCGAGGTGTATATTCAGCGCTAGTGTGTAGGGCGAGTATGCAAAAAAAAGGAAAAAGCGAAAAAAATGAAAAAAATGTTTTGAAAATGGGGGCAAAGTAAGAAAATTACTGAATAATTTGAAAATATTTTCGCCATGCTGGTCAATCGAAATTCATTGTGTGTGTGTGTTTTAGGGCGCGGTGTTGAAGGTGTGAACTTTTGGTGTGAAAAGTGGCTGCTTTCCCTGTTTTCTAATTCAATTTTTTTTTTAACTTTTAATTTCTATGTATTCGGGAAAGTAATTTATATGAATTTTTGAATGCATGTTGAATTAAAGAGAAATTTTTTACATAAAACCAAAAATTGGAAATTCGTTTTGCTGGTGTTTCAATTAAGAAAATTAAGCTCTACAATAAGTGAAAGTGAAAATTAAAGTCTTAATTTTTGATTATTTTTCTAAAAATATTTTAAAAAGTAGGAGAAGCAATATCAGAAACTTTTCACACACTTAATTAGCTGCCAGGCACAGAAATTTGTGTTTCGTACATCGCATTTTGCTGTCAAAAAATTTCCATTTTCACCCCGAACTCAATTACTGAAACTTAATTTCTTATGATTGCACTCATTTATATGAAAAATGCATTCAAAAATTATATTGGTCTAGTAAAAAGTAATCCAATATGCAATGCAATAGATGGCTTTAGTGAACTGTATCTCGGATTATAGTATGAGTGCAATTGGATTACGCTAGATGGCGCTAGTAAGATGATATTTAATACAAAAAAAAAATAAAAATAAAGCAATGAGAGAGGCGATTATCACTTAACTCAAGAGTGTTTGAGCGCAACCCAAAGGTGGACATCAGCAAAGAGAATATAAGCGATTTTTTTTTTAATTTTTCTTAGAAAAAGGCAAAAACTTAAGTCAGTAAGCTGAAAATATTGTTTATGGCCCTGATACTGTAGCAATCGATTATACATCATTTTGGTTTCGTTGATTTCGTTTGGGTAATTTTGATGTAAAAGATGCTCCGCGGTGAGGAAAGTCAATTGCCGAAAATGTCGAAGAAATTATGGAAATCGACGAGCCTGACCATCAAGCGTACACAGTTTAGTTTCTTCAAGAGCTAAACAATGCATGCAAAAAATTTTGGCACCACTTAAAAAAAAAAATCGACTGAAACGTATGGGGACTGGTGAATCGCTTACAGAAACCTCAAAAAAAGATGGTGGCGGTCGACATGGCAGTGAACCAGCGTAAACGGTCTCCAAAAAAGGCTTGACGTCCAGGTAGATTATTCTGATTATTGGGGGAAATGGTAAGAAATCAACCATAATGGCCAAATTCTTAATTTGAAACTGCATTGTTTGAACCGTTTGAAGGAAGCAATCACTCGGAAGCGCCCCGGATTTTGTCAACAGGATGGTAATAGAGTTTCATTAAAACAACGTCACACTACGCACAGCGATAGTGACTCAGCAGAAGCTTCGATAATTTACCCGCGGTAAGGCATGCCTGTCGTAAGAGGCGACTAAAATCAAATAGTACCCGCGACAGTCGGATCTTTATACCGGAACGACTCAGATTTGTTATCCGGTTAAGTACTGTCACTCCCGCAACATTCTCCAAAAATTACTTTGAGGAATATTTTTGCGGTTACAACAACAACAACAACAGAACTTGGTTGGGAAGTTTTTGAGCATCCACCTGTTGGTCCAAATATCTCAGCAAGTGAAGTGATGGTAAAAGCTCGAACACTTTTTGGACGAGTTTCTTCGAAATGTTGTCTTTCTCTTTTGAATTTTTACATTCCTGGACATTAGAGATTTATAGCTTCAAACTACCTTCAAGCCACTGTTGGAATTAATGGCAAGAAACTATTATTTCAGAGATCTGCTACTGGACTTATACCTAGTTTGGTTCGTCATTTCATAGCTGACCTGTTCCGGAACAGCTTTCAATATTCGGTCGGAGTAGTTGCCCAGCAGAGTAGGTAGCTCCAGCAACTATGAATCGCCTTTGCACCATGTTTTACTCTAGTGGATAATGCGCCTTATTAGAGATGCTTTACAGTGCGCTCGAAAAACACTACTCAGTAAATGGGTCCTTAACAAAGTGACCACCACTCCCGGTTTGCACAAAAAAATTTTGTTTAGCGAAGAAGCTCCTAACTTTGGTTGAATGGGTACTTTAATAAACAAAAATTGTCGCATTTGAAGTATTGGGTCCAGAATTGTGGCCGCTGATTTTCGACCAACTTTCCAATTTGTGGTATGAGTCTTTATGCTTTCCAGCAAATGGAGGGACTTACAGTTTATACTAAAGCCGCCTTCGAATGGCTGAAGGTTTCTTTATGAAGAGATTTGATTTCATGTCAGAAATATACTCGGAGGGGCTCACATTCCCTGCCAAGGGCCGACCGCAATGAGAAAAAAAAAGAATCCTGGCCTTCCAAATGGCAGTACGTAATGCTAACCGCTCGGCTATCGCGGCGGCCGTCAGACGCCATTACATACTCAAAAATTCACTGATATATAGGAAGAGAGAATTTTTTTTGTCCATATCTTTTTATAAATAAAATCACATAACGTACGGAATATGCCAAGTCATGATTGGGAGGCGTTTGTTAAGCAGACTAACTTATCGGAATGAACTTTAGCTTTAGTTACATAAGGGTTTTCTTCTTCTTTTCTTTCGACAAAAATCATTTTTAGCTTTTAAGACAGTCCATTAAGGGTCCACCAAACCCCTAAATCGACAAAGTTAAACATTTGCCCAAGACTACATTTATTTTTTATATAAGGAGAAGGTTGAACAAGTCTTCGTGAAAAGCGTTTTGTAACAAATGTCTTTCGTAAAATGCGGTATATGATATAAAAAGTTTTACATCATCGGCATATAACAAGATATTTGAATGCCTTGTTACCGAAGACATATCATTTATGAATTACAGAACTAGAATCGGGTCGAGATGGCTATCTTGAGGAGATATAGTACGATGCAACCCATTGATAAAATCATAGAAATAGTGGAAACAGACCGTCGAGTGAGCACTTATTTAATTCCTGAGGAACTAAAGATAAGCCAGAAAACCGTTTGGAATCATTTGCATAACCTTGGATTCAAAAAGAAGCTCGAATTGTGTTCCATCAGGACAACGCCAGGCCACACAAGTTTTTGTTGACGCGCCAGAAGCTCCAGGAGTTGGGATGGGAGGTCCTAATGCACCCACCTTATAGTCCGGACCTGGCACCAAGGGATTACCATTTTGTCCTGTCCATAGCGAACGCTCTTAATGGTGAGAAGTTGGCCTCAAGAGAGGCCTATGAAAATTGGCTCTCCGAGTTTTTTGCCAATAGGGACGCAGTATTCTACGGGAGGGGTATAATGAAGCTGGCATCAAGTTGGCAGCTAGTTTGCGAACAAACCGGCGCATACAAACGGGCAACTGTACACAAAGTTATCATATTTTGAAAAATCAAAAAAAAAAAAAAACCGAACGAACTTTTTACTTTTTGGCCTAATATTTTAAGCCCAGGCTTGTTAGGTGCACATTTTTCAAAAACGAAATAATGGTACCGTTAAAATGTAAGACACTTGCTAAGAATAATTTTTAGAATATAATGGCGTACACTTATCTTTATAATAAAGCTAAATTCTTGGCCACAATATTGAATTATAAGCGTTTTTATTCTACTTGAAAAAACCCCTTTTTTAAAAACCTTAAATTAAATACCATGAAATTTATGTAGTCATAAAAGATATAAAGACTTCAGCATAACCAAAGATGACTCTTCTTTTTTCTTTTTTTTCTTACTGAAATGCAGCATGTCAAAAATCATGGAAAAATTTCAAAAATTTATTAGGTACCACTTTTTCATGACCAGCTACCGGAGCTGAGTTTTAGAAGTGTAGGCTGCCATGTAGACACCCTGGACTCAATTTTTGGCTAGACGAGCAACCAAAATGGTAGGAAATGCAAGAATCTAGTGAAATGTGTAAAAGGATTAAATTAAGCTGGTCTTCCTATTTTAGCTAGATAAAACTAAAGATGACTTTTTGAGGTATTATTCACAGCTTAAATTACCAACTGCAGTTCAAACCGAGTAGAGAAGTTAAACAGCTTTTGCAAAATCTTTAATATTTACATTTACACATACCTATTTGTATTTGTAAAAATTTCTTCTTGAGCTAAATATTTTTTGGGCAAGAATTTTAGACGAGTCTTCAGCATAAATAAATCAACAAAATAATCTAATTTTAAACCATAAAATCTCATTAAACTGACATATTAAGCTTTCATAGGAAATAGTTACGCCAATAACAAACATACATACATACAAAAATATATATATACATACACGTATATATATACATATGAGTATATATATAAATTTTAACCTTTATTTGTGTAAGAAAACTATTTAGCCGATTTTCTGCCAAATTCATTGCTCTTCATAAATTATAAACGATTATTCGCTTTGAAATTCCTTCTTTAACCATTTTATGCTTTCAACATTGCGCTAGGAACGTCGTTTAACTGGAGCATAACAACAAAAAGCAATTTAAATTTAAATTTATGTCTTGCTACTGAGCGATGATGACCAACAAGTGAGGCAAAGTGCGGCGAGGGTAAATGATTGAGGTAAGTTGAAAATGGTTGAAACTTTAAATATTACAATGACATTAATTTGATTATTTATGCATGTGATGACAATGTGAATGACCAGTTCAAGGTGTAGAAAGTTTTATGTCCTTTATGTATGGGGGCGTGTTACTACTTAGTTAGACTTAAAATGAATTTATATTAAAATTTTGTAGTTAAAGCGGCATCTATAGTAAAACTTTAGCAAAATCTAGTACGAGCAACCATGCGGATGAATATGAGTTCGAGTTCTGGTAAGACAGTTGGCAAATAAGTGCTTAAGAGTGACTGAAGATAAGACAACATCACTCATTGCAGTCTCCCTGATACCAAACGAGACTGAAACCAGTATCCAGGGGCAGTTAAATTGGGAATGCGAACCCTAATTACCTGCGGTGTTCAAAGTATGTTTGCCCATCCTTCTGACAGTTTGTGGATCCCATCCCAAAAGAACTTCTCCGGCTTGGAGGTCAAGAAAGAATCGAGCCAATTTCGGATACCCTGTTCTGAAGTGAAGCGTTCTCCGGTGAGGGCATTTTACATTGATCTGCACAAGTGGTAATCGGAAGGTGCTATGTCTAGGCTATAAGGTGGGTGAGGTAGAACTTCTCACCCACAGTTTTCCAAATAGTTTTCAACTGGCCTTGCAACATGTGGCCGAGCGTTGTCTTGATGAAAAATTATTGATTCGTGTCTGGTCGCATATTCTGGAAGTTTTTCCGCGATGGCCTTTTTCAAACGAATCAATTGTTTTCGGTAGATCGTCTGACCCAATTTCAATAGCTCATAATAGAGCACACTCTTGTGTTCCCACCAAGTGCATAGCATAACCTTGGCACCATGGATATTCGGCTTTGCCGTGGATGTCGATGGTTGGGCGGGCTTCACATACGATCTCTTGCGTTTTGGGTTATCATATTGAATCCATTTTTCATCGCCAGTGACAATCCGTTGCAAAAATTACTTCTTTGGTGGCGTTGAAGCAACATTTCCCACATGCATAATCGACGTTCGACATCTCTTGGCTGTAATTCATAATTCATAAGGCACCCAATTTCGAAGCTTCTGGATGAATCCTAATGATTTTAATCCTCTGAAAACGGTTGCTTGATCAACTCCTAATACTTTTGAAAGTTCTTCTTACGTCTGACATGCATCTGCGTCGAGAAATGTCTCAAATTCTTCGTCTTGAAATTTTTTTGGCTGTCCGGGTCGTTCTCCGTCGTCTAAGTCGAAATTGCCACGTTTAAACCGTGTCAACCACTTTTGGTATGAAGAGAGTAATCGGAGATTTCGTTGTTGTCGTGCAGTGAACAATTGGGAAAGTTCGGAGAGATAGCAGTTGACTTTCAATATCCCGGCCAGACGCCAATATCGTGCATCCATCGATATATGATATCAAATGATCGCCCTGTGGTGGTGGAAGGAGCCTCAAAATGTGAAAAGTAAATAAAAGGAGAGAGAGGACACCACCCTGCGCAACCTATTGTTTCAATTTATGTAGGTTGAGCTCGAAATTCTTTCATTGACTTTCCGCCACTCCCGCAGTTTTTGGTCCACTTCCTCAACCCCGGGTGGTATCCGCTTGTAGCACTGAATGATTAACTGTCTCAAGAGCTTTCATCAAGTCCAGTGCCACCAGGACAATATGCACAAAGGGTTGGTATTGATTGAGTCAATGGATTTTATGAGTATTAATTGCTTTAAATGGTGTGGGCATTTTACGTGAGCCATGCAATGTAGTGCTGGGCTTAGATGGTGTGTGAAACACGGGAGTCGCATGGCCACAATTGTCTTTGCTACAGGGGAAAGGAGGAATATCAGCCGATATGAGTTTCCCTTCTTAGCACGATTCATCGTTTCACCAGCGGGATCACCCCACACATTTTGCACATATCGGGGTATAGTCAAAGTGGTCAAAGACCAATCGAGTACCTTGTTGAGTTATTCTGATCCCGCTGAACCCAGTTGCTTTAGCACATTAGCATGCGTTTCTCTTTCATGCCGCTAGATTTTGAGTCTTTCGATTTCCCAACAACACCCTGAACCTCTTCTCCGGTTAGACCAAACGCTGCGCTGTTGTTGGGTAGTTTGAGTAGACGACGGGTCAATTCTTGCTTTGTTTTGCCAACTAAAGGATGCCATGTGAAAAACCGGCCGGAAACGCTCGCGTTCTTTCTCGGGTCTGACGAGGTGTGGTCATCGAGTCACGTATTAGAGTCTCAGGGTAATGGCTCATCATGTCTTTAATTCAATATACTCCCATATCGCCCAAATTTGTATGGAAATATTGAGTTGAGCAATGTAGAAAATGTATCTTAAGTGTTGTTCTAGTGCCAATCTTGGCAGCCATTAATTTTCTAATGTCATGATCGACATTAAGCAAATCAAAGAAAACATTTTTGGTACCTAAATTTTGGCCACAAATTCTTTAAGTACTGAAAAGTCGGTACTTTGCTGATGAAAGCTTCGACTAAGCTCTGAACATAGCCCAGTTTAATGTGCAGAGGAAAATGTCTTGTACTTTTACGAGTAGTGATACAGTAGAGCCGTTTTACTGTCCAGACTCATATGGAGTACTTCGACGTGAGCAATCCATTCTACTATTAATCTCTCTTTCTAGTATGGTGAAATGCCTTACACTGCTCGGAGAAGATATTGCGTTGAAGTCTCCAACATATTTGCTTTTATATCTAGACCAGCTGGCAATGAATCATTGCCGTTTGGAGGATTCTATTGATGCTGTGAAGCAAAGTATGGAAGAAGACTTGAATCTGTCCATCCGCTCTCGTCCACAACAATTGGAGCTCTGCTCGTCCACTTTATAGAAGATTTTGTCGGAGGATATTGATTTGTGGGCTCACAAACATCAACTCGTGCACGAATTGAAGGCGGACGACCCTAAAGGGTATTATTGGGGTACTCTTACATACTCAAAAAGTCACTGTTTGGAGTGACTCTGTGGGCTAAAGGAAACACTGGTTCATATTCCTTCGAAAATTAAGCAGGTCACAATGTTACACTCAATGGGGAACACTGTAAAGCCATGAATAATGACTTTTTCGTGCCTAAATTGGACGATGTTACTGGATGGCAGTCGGTTCCAATAAGATGGCGCTGCATATCATACAACCAACAAAACAAATAATTTATTAAAAAAAATTTTTGATGATCACCTTATCTCTCGTTTTGGGGTCTGTGGCATGGCCTTGAAAATCGTGCGATTTAACACCGTTGTACTAGTTTTTGCGTGGTTATGTGAAGTTGCTTGTCTACAAAGGTTAGAAGGAGACTAGGTATTACTGCCTTGGAAGAGAATATACGGCACGTTATTGCTAACTTACGGTCTTGAATGCTGCGAAAAATTACCGAAAGTTGAGCTTCTCGGCAAAAAACTATTTGTGCCAGCCGCGGCAAACTGTTCTCTTTATAATAAATCTAAATTCTTGGTCATAAATTAAATTTTATGCATTTTATTTCTTCTTCAAATCGACATGTTTAAAAAAAACACCCTTTATAAATACAATAAATATAAATATTTTTACTACCTGGAAAAGGTCACCGACACCGCCACAATAAGCGAAAAGATCGTATTTAAAAAAAAAAAAGCAAAAAAATTTCAAACCAGCAATCCATCATTCGGACAGGCAGCCAGTCAGCTAGCCTACCAGCATTTTATTGTTTGTGCATGTTGTATTAAAAATTTTCTCACACTCGCCACCACATGCATTTATGCCAAATTAATTTTCATTGCTGGCAATTATTTTATTTTGAAATTTTACGTTGAGTGCGAAATGTCAGCCAGTCGACCAGATATATGACCGGGTAGCCGAGACCGAGTAATCAGCGCGAGTTGACTGACAGTCGTCAGTCAGTCAATCAGTCAGTTGAGCATAGTGTATTTAAAATACATCATACATACATACATGTGTATGTATGTCATATAAGTGTATGCATGTATGTGTACGTACGTGATGTTGAACTGTAAGTGCGAAAGCTTATTAATTTATTAAAATCAATCATGTGCGCCGTTAAGTAATATTTTTGTTTTTTTTTTTTTTGTAAGATGCGATTTCATCAACAATACGTGTATGTATGTTACATACCAACATGCATATGTACTCGTACATGCAACATAAATGGATTATGTACTTAATAACATCTTAATTATTTATGTTTGTATATATGTAGATATGTCATGAAAAAACGGGTTAAAAATATAGAGACACTCTTATGGACATAAATCCGTATCTTTCAACTGCTCGTATTTTTTATATTTTTTTTTTTTTTGAATATTTCGCATCACGTAAAAAGCATTAAATATTAATTTCAAGCATTAAACGAGTACATGACGACATTGGAATGTCGTTTTTCATATTCATTGATATTAATTAAAATGAAAGTAGATTAATTATCCATATATTAATATAATTTGTTGCCATAATCCTTAGCAGTCCGTGGAAGACTAATATTGAAAAAAAAATATTTTTTATATAAAGCTCTAAAAGCCATTGATTTATGCTGAGAAGTCATGATCTATGCCAGGCCAAACAATTCTAAAGCTACTGACAGCCACTAAAAAACTATTGAATCCAGTCTGTTACTGTGAGGGTCACAAGTGCATATAAAAAAATAAAAAATAACCTCGTTTTAACGGTGTTCTCCCGAGACTTCTGCAACACTGAAGGCAAATGTCGATAAGCGGATAGGTAAAACTCTGGAAAAATGTAAGGAAACAATGAACACCGCGTGAAGGGAATGTAACGATAAAGGTGGACTAGTTAGCTCCAGTAGTTCAGACGAAAACTGAGAACAGCCTGAAA
The DNA here is from genome assembly GCA_037013455.1 of Ceratitis rosa. Lineage (NCBI taxonomy): Eukaryota > Metazoa > Arthropoda > Insecta > Diptera > Tephritidae > Ceratitis > Ceratitis rosa. The sequence goes on along the minus strand of JAWMAG010000069.1, from coordinate 5,469,015 downwards.
CGATTCTTTAAGAAATAACGGCCGATATCTAGTCACCGAACAATAATTCTCTCTTCAAGCAACCGTTTAAAGGTGGGTTAAAGTGAGAGAGAGAGAGAAGCCTCCTGTGGATTAAACAAAAATCTGCTCCAAATGAACGATAGAAACAAGGCTAACAGGAGACATACCTATTTTGTTGTTGTTTTTGTTGTTGTTGTTATTGTAGCGGCTCCCCTACCCCGTCTAGAAGCAGGCGAGACTAGCCTAAGTAATCGAGGTCTTTTAATGGGAGGTCCAGGAAACCGTCTATATCGACGGGCTCTGATCCGAAAGAAAGCGAATATAGATGAGTATAGTTTGGGGAGCATACTAAGAGGTGCGGGGTCTCATTATATGCAGGGTTAAGTCAGGATAAGTACGAATTAAGTCAGCTATAATATTGATATCTTAATTATGCCAGCATTACTTTAGTTTCTCGAGGTGGCTCGAGCTCTTCGTCTGCAAAACTTGGTGCTTGGTTTCCGAGAACGTCGTTCACTGGAGCATACGTGTAGTACTTGAAAGTATTTTCGAGATCTCGATGAATGACGTTTAAAGCTATCGGCACGCAGTTCTGCTCAGTGGCTCTTGTTTATGGTGCTAGTCTAGTACGCCTATCGACATCACCACCATCCAAATAGTTGTGGTGGGCGCGGCAAAAAGCAAATAGGGTGGTAGAGAAATTTAGTTTCCACCAAGTCCTTGACAGAATATAAGTAAGATCTGATCAAAGAGTAATCCCATAAGCGCATGGAAAGCACTGCCCTCCATTCTCCGCCATTGGAATAAAAATGCTTCTAAGCCACTTTAATGTCCGAATGGGGAAGAGAGGTAAACACGCTAGGAATCTGGAAGAGATCCTCCACGCCACCTAGAAGCTATAAGGTATAAGGTAGGCTGGTCGCCAAATATGCTAACCGACTCCGAGAAGAATTATGGTGCTAACAGTGAAGGTTCTTCAGATAAAACTTTTATAAAATCTGAGTCATCACCTTCGAACTTCTCCTCAGTTTATTATATCGTTTTAGTTCAAAAACTATAAAAGTGGAAATGTGGTCTCTGTACTAAAGTCCCCAAATCAAATGTGAAATAAGGTAAGCAGATTCTAGCTTTAAAAATCATTGATGCTGTTGTACATGCTGCCAGAAGCCGAGGACGTAGGGACCTACAAACACTCCCTTGGAAAGCTCATGAAGAGCCAACTGGCTTTACTTTCTAGAAATGTAATGTACAAGACGGTCGGCTTAGCTTTTAGCAGAGTCGTCGGTAACGTCAGCTCCTTCAACTGTCTCGGGTCTCTCGGTAGAGTGTTTGACATACACAAAATGTGTGGAATGCTCCCCAAAGTGTCAGTGACCCGTAAGTTTGTACATACTTTTCATAGACCTTTTTAATAGTATCTGAGTTCTTGTCTTCTTTTGTGAAGACTGCGGACTATATTGCGACATTTGTTTTGCTTAGTGCAGGCGGTAGACTAATGAAACTGACTGTGTCTCACTTGTGATTTTAGTCGTAAGGAAATGAAACTTGCTGGGTAAAGCTCAACTCAGCGGACTGCTACCTTAAGAATATACTTATGAGCAGGCCTCTATTAGATGACATCAAATTGCACTTGCTGTTCATCTAGATAATCTTGGTCGAAATGAGATCGGAAGGGGTCAGGTCACCTGCAGAAAGGTTAGGAAATCCTTTTAGGAGAAACTTCAAGAAAAATGTACTCTCTTGATCTCTGCGGTGGAGGTGCTGCAGACAAATTTGAGCAAAATGAGATCGGTAGTAGACCGATGGAGTGTACTCTCCTCATGTCTGCTTAGTAAGACGTCTTGCAAAAAAATTAGGTGTCCCATTTAAGAGGTTCTGCATAAAAATTTGTGTGAAAAATTATTATATTGGCAACTGCTGGTAAGTTGGCGTGCAAGGACATTGGTAGCTCCTCCTCCTTAATTATATACAATATTCTTTCTCCCATTTTCGCTTAACTTTTTTATCTTTTTTTTTATATTCCTGTACAAGTTTCAAAATCTTGCAAACTTTCCAGTGTTTGACATAAATTTTAAATATTTATTTTGTGACCCCCGAGTTTTTTTTTTTGCCACTCAACACGTGTTTAAGTTAATTTGCAAAGCCCAAACGGATGACAAGATAGGCAACACGGACACACGTGCGTGGTTTTACTCACATACATTTAAATGTAAACCTTTCTTCATATACACGTATATGTTAATACTTGGCTTGTATGTATATTTTTTCAACACCCCCTAAGGTGCCTATTTTGCTTTTCCATGATTTTTGTTTTTTTTTTTTCATACAAACAAATTTCTTTTTCTGCTCCACGGCTGGCACTTTAGCTTATCCCTAAAGCTCACCGCGTTTCCTTCCTTTCATATATCCGCACAGTTGTTGTATAAATACCTGCTGCATGCAAGTATGGCTGTGTATGCATATATGTATGTGTGTATGTATTTATACACTGTTACTTTAGTATGGGCTTATTAAAAATGCCCAACGCAAATAATCCTTTTTAATGTCTTTTTCTACAGTAAGAAGGCGCACAGCAACCACTGCAGCATGGCAAAGAGAAATCAAGTGGCTGCCGAGGCGAAAGGCATCAACTTGCCTGCTTGGCTGGTTGTCTGACTAACTAAGCAGCCGTTTGATTGTGTGGCTTGTTGGCTGTTTGTTGATCGGCCTGTGGGCGCTTTTGGCAAGCGCTTTAGTCAGCCAGTCAGCCAGCCAATCTGTCTTTTGCCTTCTTCTTTTTTCTCTGCTCTCTCTCTGCAGCGTGTTTACACGACTGTTGCATATTTTCTTCATGTAGGCGCGGTCTCAGCATTTTAAAGCCTATTAGTGTTGCCACCTTGCTATGTATGTATATAGGTATACATATAAATACATATATATAGCGCTTTTAAAAATACTATTTTGCTGCGCTTTTCGTTGGCTTTTCATTAGCCTTTTCTGTAGCTTAAAATATGTATGTAGCTGTTTGTATGTGTGTGTGCAATATTTGCACTTGTTGCTTTGAAAAGACTGAGATTTGCAGTACTCTCACTCTGTTTACATATATATTGTATGAGAAATTCTTCGCTCGCTGTCCTTGGTTGCCCATTATTTTGCTGTTGGTTGCGGTGCCTTTTATGTCCTTTCATTGTTCCTCCGCCAAGGTGTTAAATGCTGACTTTTATGTACAACTTTTGCTGCTACTCGTGAACGCTTTTCTCCACTTTAGTGCAGGCTGCGGTGGTTTACTTTTACTTTAGAGAGTGAAAGTTACAAAACAAATATTAAAAAATAAATTAAAAATTAAACAAAATTTAAAAGTGCATAAAAAAATAGAAGAAAAAAAACTAAAACAAAAAAGAAGTTAAAAAAGTAGAAAAATTCTAAACAAATAAATAAAAAAGATTTTAAAATAAAAATAAAATATAAAAAAAGAGCAAAAAATTAAAAAAGTAAAGTATTAAAATAAAAAAGTTAAGAATTCCAACAAAACGATAAACAAAATTAACCAAAATAATTGAAAAAAAAAACTATTAAATATTTAAAGAATAAAATGTTTATAACTATAAGAATCTAAAAAATTAACCTAATACAAAAAAGGCCATAGATATTTAAAAAAATAAAATAAAATATTAAAAACTACATAAAAAATTAAGCAAAAAAAGTAAATGAATTAAAAGAGGTAAAAAAGAGTCTAAAAATATAAGTAAAAAAGAATATAAAACAAAAATAAAATTTAATAAAATAAATTGAAATACTTAAAAAATTAAAAACTAAAAAAAAAAAGTTAAAAAAAATTCCAACAAAGAGATACAAAATAAGCTAAAAAAATTTAAAAACAAAATATAAAATATATAAAAAGTAAAATGTTTAAAACTATAATAATCTATAGAAACAAAAGACACTAAGAGAAACAATTAATGAAGTTATGAAATTTGCAGATCCATGAGGAGTACTAAAAAATTATTAAAAGCCTTGAGTTACAGTAAAGTATTTATATAGAATCAGAGAGTGATATAATAAATATTTTTACATAAATTCTTTTATATAATTTATGACAGATTTACTTGTGAATCATTTCACGAAATAAGCTACCGACGTTTTCTTTCTATGTAACATACATAAGTCTACAATCACCAAATTTTGGGCATTTCTGAAGCTTCCGAACAACTTATGTTTCTCACCTAAGGAACTCCTCGCAGTTAACATACTTGAATAGTGATACACCCGATGATATTATGGTCAATACCAATTTGCTAACACATATACCATAAGCTACATGAAGTACTACTGATAATTAAATGTTGCCAGTAGTGTATATTTGTATTTAAATATATACAAGTATAAGTATTTTCTAAGAATTTAAATGACTGCCACTAAACTAATTGCAAATTAGATAGACGAAATTAATGGTAAATCAAGTGTGTTACAACTTGCTCTACAAAATAGCCAATACTCGATAGATAGAGAGAGAGAGCGAAAGAGATAAACTTGACAAAAGCCAATGTGCATGTAAAATGGTTAATTAATGACTATTAGATAGTTAAACTTCTTTAGGGTAATATGAAATAAATATAATATTAAAAAATAATTAATGAAAAAATATTAAATCATATTTGAAATTTATTTTTTAGAACTTTAGATTCAAATATTTATATAATATATTAAAACAAAAACAAAATAAAATATTTAATTATTAAACAACTTAAAATTATTTTAAAAACTGTTCGAAACAACAATCTTTTTATGTGAAAAAAATTTCAAAACAAATTAGAAAATTAGAAAACATTAAAATGTAAAAAAAGAAACATTAACCAAGAATAATTTTTAAGTGGTTTTATTCATTCATTCATTAACAAATGAAAAAAAATTAGAAAAAATTAAAAATACTCTAAAATGTTAAGGTATAATGTAAAATTAAAATTTATTTCTAAATATATTTTTAAGCATTTCTAAACACCATAGATTTTTTTTTAATTATATTAAAATATTTATATGATAAAAAAATGAAAAAATTACAAACACTTGAAATATTATTTTACTATAAAATTTAAATTTACCAAATATGTTTTAAACATTAATTTAAAAAAAATCATTACAGATGAAAAAAGTACTATAATAAAAAATTTAGTAATATAATTAAATATATTTAAACATAATTTTTTGAATATTTACATGAAAAAAACACAGACAAATATTTTTTCATGCAAATATACAAAAAATTATGTTTAAATATATTTAATTATTAAATATTTCTCTGTATTTTTTTCATGTAAATATACAAAAAATTATGTTTAAACATATTTGGTTATTTTACTTAATAGAAGTAAAAAGGTTTTAAAATATGATAATAACAATAAAATCCTAAATTATGTTTTTGTAATTTTTGAAACATTATTTTCGTATATACTGATAGGAAAAAATATCTTAAACAAATGTTCAAATTAAAATAATTATTTGATATTTATTAAACACTAGATTTTGAAATGTTTGTAAGAAAAGAACTTATAAACAAATAAAAAAATTTTAAGATTTTTTAATTATTTTTTGCGGCCATATATACTATTAATGTTTGTTATAATATTTTTATAGTTAGCTGAAAGGCCTGGTTTGTTTGTATGAATAAGTATTTAATATTAAAATAATGTAAAATTGAAAATTAAATTGAAATATTTCTTGAAGCATCATATGATTAAAAATTTATATGGGGAAAATATCATAAATATATAAAATGAAAAATATATATAAAATATTAATATAATATAAACTATAAACTCCACTCAATTATTTGTTATACATATTTTTATATATATTAAAACCAAAAAATTAAAATAATAATAATAATATAATAATTTTCAAATATATTTCAAACATTTTTTTTCAAACTTTCATATGCGAAAAATATGTTAAATAGATTTTCAACAATTTAGTGCTATAAAATGTGTGTACCACCCTAAGTTAGTGGCTTGGCATGCAACTTTATCTGTTTCGAACAATCTCTTGTGCCAATACTCAGCAAATATATCATATGTATACGTATGTGTTAGTATATGTACACATGCAGATAGTAAACCTCCTTCGTATAATAAATTCACTACACTATTCTTGTCTAAATTTACTATCTAATTGCGGCAGGCTTCATATTTGAAACATTGATTGCTGTATAATTACTATGAATTGTGATAGTTGAGCACAAAGTACATAGAAACACACACACACACACACACATGGTGATATATAAATAGAATATTATAGTTATTTGCAGTTAATGCTTATCAGTACGAAGAGATACTTTGTCTAAAAGATTTTACGGTAAATAGATATACATTGCATGAGACACTCAAACTCGTATTCCCCCCCATACTCGTACCACATTCGTAGAATGTGACAACTAAATGTATGTATCTCCTACAATTATCTTAAAACACACATTACTATGCTTGTGGTATGCGACCGCAGTGTGTGCTTCCGCATAAATTAAAAGATTTTATTAGAATTGATAACATTCGTTAGATATGAGTTGTTGGAATTCAATAAAATAGATAAGAATTGCATTTCTTTGCATGTGTCAATATGTTCTTAATGTTTACGATAATAATATGAATAGTTTTGAGGAATTTCTGTAGAATTAATTACGAGTGTCACTTAATTGCAAGCATTTTTTGTCAGTTTTTGGTGCAGATTATTTGGTTTTGACACATTTTGAAATTCGAATTTACATATTTACTATGTACTTTAGAAGGAAAACCATAAGTTTTTTGTATTTATTTAATAATACTATATATTATTATGTATTTTATTTAATTATAAAATATTTAAAATTTTTTCTTCCCTTTTTTGGCTTAATTGTTTTGTATATACCATAGATTTTAATATTTTATTATTTTACTTTAAATATATTTATGGTATATGCCCAGTATACCTAAAAGGTGCGCCTCTGCGTATGCGTAACTTTTTTGTTATTAATTATTTTCTTTCAGAAATTGATAATTGATTTGTACACATTGAAAAATGCACTGTTGATGGTAAAAATCTTAAAGAAATGTCATTGAGTCAATTATTTACTACAACTTTGAAAATTTTATGCCCGGGCGTCCCATTTCGAACATGGAATGCGCAGGGACACCGTTCAGTATCGAGAGGTGGAGTCAACAGGCAGAAAACTAAGGAGACTTGAGAAGATGACAGTAGCGTTCAATAATAATAAAATAAGACGAATGATAACTCGAACTGATGAGGAATATCCGTTCTGTGGAAACTGAATGTGGTGGCGCAGGAAGGACCACGTGCTCTAAAGAGATTAATGACTCTCCAAGTGCAGGATATATGGGGATTCGAAAGTCAATAGCGCTGTTCAGAGACGTGGGGACACACCTGCGTGAAAATCAGACCTACAAATTCAATCAGCAATGTAACACTACAGAATAAGCATAGCATGGAAAACATACGCAGAAGACAGTGGGAACCGGCTGGAGGCCACCTAGCGTCAATAAAAAAGCATTAACTTTCAAACTCAATGAGTATCATTCCGTCTTCTAAGTACAAATTATGAGTAACACTGATGGTGCCAAGGGGAAATTCAGAAACTTTCTTGGGTTCTCGGTCGAGCGGGACTGTCTCAGATCGTTAAAGCTTTGAAGCAAGCTATTTACCTACATAACGTTTTCTGTGAATCTTAACGAAACTACTATTGCTTTCTGGAAAGTTGGTAGAAAATTAATCCTTATAAAAACTTCAGCCAAAATTGAAGCTAAATTACACTTAAAGTATATTATTATTAATATCACTCATACGCCCTGGTGCTACAATTTTCAAAACTCAAAGCAAAAGACATATTAAAAGTAATATAAAACAAAAGAAAGGCAACTAGCGTAGCATATGATATCTAAAGAAATTCCAATAATTTCAAAGCAGCTAAATATAGCTATGTACACGTATGTATGTGTATGTATGACCACACATTTATTTACATCCGTCAACAACACTGCAAAACAGCCAACGCCAAAGGGTAAAATTTCTTTTTCTGTACATATGTCAAGTGTATAAAATGAAATGTGTGAAGAGGGCAACAGCAACAAAAACAAAAGCAACATCAATAACAACAACATCAACACCAACAACACCAACTATATGCACTAAGATACAGCATGTGGCAGTTGGATGGTAAAAAAAATCAACAAAATAAACAAACAAATGTCATTGCAACAATAACAACAACAACTACAGCGTATGAACAAACCTTAACGAGACAACACAACAAGCAAGCGTAGACTGCATTAACGATTGTTAGCAGGCAGTTGGCAGGCCGACGGCAATAAGGCATTCATTCACGCGACACAAAAATGTAGAATAAAAAAATTACAAAAACAAAAAATAATATAAATAAAAAGTATAAAGGGTGAAAAATAAAAAAAAAAAATTCTCAAAAGTGGCAGAAAAAAGGCGCGCAGCGAAAGGAAAAGGCAGGGAAATGTTATAATGCAAAAACGGAAATTTATGAAACAAGTGAAATGTTGCAACAAACTGCAAAAAAAAAACAAAAAAAACCAACAACAATAAAAAATAAAAAGCAGCAACAAACAGTAAAAACAAAACAATTAAATACAAAAACACTTACAACAAATAAATGTAAAAGAAACAGCGGCAATAGGCAACATATAAGTAGAAGAGGAAGAAACTTAAACGTGACAACAACAATAAGCGCATTCGCTGGCCAAGTGCCAGCAAGTGAAACAAAGAGCACACTTGCTGAGCCAAGCTGTGCAACAACAATATGATATGATATGTTGTAAGTAATATTTTACACTTTTACACATACGTCACAATATGCATGTGCATGCACGTATGTGTTTGTGCATTTCCTTTTTAAGAGCGCTCGTCAGCACAGCTGTTGAAAGTGTTAATGCAATGTTGATGCTTTATTATTGCAAATGTTGTTGTTGCTACATTGCACATTATTGCGGCGCCAATTGAAAGTGTTGCCTGATTTGTACTAAAACCATAAATAAGTGTTAAAAATATTTATTTTAATTGAATTTGTTTTATTTTGTTATATTTGATATAAATAAATATCATTTTATTTTAGTTTTTTGTTCCCTTTTAAATATTTTATTAAGATTAATATTATTTTAATTCATTTAATTTAATTTTTTTAACTTTTAATTTGTTTAATTTAATTTAATATTGCCTTATTTCATTTATTTTAATTAAATTTATTTTATTTTTTTATATCTTTATTTACTTTTTTATTTAACGTTTTTTGTTACATTTAATTTTTTGTTCTTTTACATCAAATTAAATTATTTTGTTTTTATTATGATATTTTATACTAATTTTTATAGTTATTTTATTCTTTAATTTTACCTTCCATAATTTCAATTATTTTTTTTTAAATTATTTACTTTTTACATTTATTTAATTTTGTTTTATAAACTTGTACTTTATTTTAATTTATTAAATTTATTTTGTGTTATTTTATTTTATTTTGTTTTGATTTATTTTATCTTACTTTAGTTAATTCATTTTTTATATTATTTTATTTTATTGTTTTTTATTTTATTTTAATTTTTAATATTTAATTATTTACATTTTATTTATTTATTTTATCTTAGTTTATATCATTTTTTATTTATTTTATTTTGTCTTATTTAATATAATTTTATTTCTTTTTATTTTATTTTAATTTATCTTTTTTATTTCAATAAATTTAAATTTATTTTGTTTTATTTTACTTTATTTTGTTTTGATTTATTTTATTTTACTTTAGTTAAAATAAAATAAATTAGTTTAAAAAATTAGATTAAAAAATTAAATTAAAATAAAAAAAAGGCAATAAAATAAAACAAGTTCATTTTTTTACATTGTTTTATTTTATTGCCTTTTTTATTTTAATTTAATTTTTTTAATCTAATTTTTTAAACTAATTTATTTTATTTTATTTTGTTTTAGTTAATGTTATTTCCTATATATTTTATTATTTTTACTTTTATTTTTGTTTTCATTAATTTTTTTAGTTATTAATAAATATTTATTATTGATTTTATTTTGGTTTTTTAGCAACTTTAGCCACATATCACTTTTTTTTTTTTAAATTTCAAGTGGCAACACCATAAACTAAAAAAATTATAAATCGCTATTTTATTGTTGGTGTTGCTATCAAATCATTTACGGCTGAAATTTTACAAAATCCTTACACACTTACAGCATTCACTTGAAGCGTTCTTGTTGCTTTTGTATGTTGCATTTAAATTCGACGTGTTTGACGGAAATGCAACCACGTGTAGTGACGCTATTATGCCAAAAGCTATACTCGAATATTGCACTACATGCGTTTACTTGTACATACCATATACTATATATGTATGTATGTAAGTTGTGTTGCTGCTCCGGCTCACAAGTGTTTGTACTTAAAAGCTTGTAATGATCGCCCGGTAATATTGAAGTGCCTCGACGCTGTGTGGCATGGACAAGTGCACTTGTAGTCGTTGAATTGCGCTTGATTAGAAAGAAACATATTAATGTTTTGCAGCATATTGCCACACATCGTTGGTGAATATGCATTTTAATGGAACTAGTTGTAATTAAATTGTATTACATGTGAAATTAAGCTGATTGTAGAGATTTTTCGAATGTAAGGGAAATGAAATTGGTAATTACGCATTTTAAAATCTTGCCGAGTGCTTTAATTGGTACGTGATAAAAGTTAGGTTAGCGGATAAGGAGGTGAAAATTGTTGAAAATATAGCAATCAAAATAGGCATAACAATTTCACTTTTTTAAATTTATTTTAATTAATTTACTTTACTTTAGCTTGTATTGTTTCATATTGATTAATTTAATTTTGTATATATTATTTAGTTTTATTTGATTTTTTATTTTATTTTTATTTTTATTTATTTCTCATAGTTTATTTAATTTCTTTTATTTTAATTTTGTTAAATTTAATTTATTTCATTTAGTTTTATTTTATTTTGCAATATTTATTTTATTTTTTTTATTTATTTTCGTTTGGTTTTATTTTTTTTTTAATTTAATTTGATTTTATTTCAAATATTTTTATTTTGCTTTATTTCTTTTATTTTATTTTTTTTATTTAATTTAATTTTACTTTATTTATATTTTTTAATTTTCATTTTGCTTCATTTCATTTTATTTAGTATGATTTCATACTATTTACTTTAATTTAATTTTTATTCAAGTTATTTTAAATATTTTATTTTTTATTTTATTTATGTTATTTTTTTCATTTCTCGTAATTTATTTGGTTTTATTTTATTTTGTTTTATTTCCTTTTATTTTATTTTTTTAAATTTGTTTTAATATTAATTAGTGAATTAAATTTGATTTTGATTTTCCTTTTATTTTATTTTTTTTAAATTTGTTTTAATTTACTCTATTTTATTTTATCACATTTTATTTTATTTCAATATATTTTATTTAGTCTTATATTATTTTCTATTTAATTTAATTTAATTTAATTTAATTTAATTTTAATTCATATATATTTAATTTATTTTGTTTTAGTTTAGGGTTTTTTTGGTTTTATTTCTCTTAATTTATTTTATTTTATTTATTTAGTTTTATTTAGCATAATTTCATACTTTTTAATGTATTTTATTTATTTTTTCATTTTGTTTTAATTATTTCCTTTTTCTTATTTTATCTTTAATTTATTTTATTTTATTTTACCGCATATTGTTTCATTGATTTTCTTTCAATTTATTTTATTTCAATTTATTTTATTATCTTTTATTTTATTTATTTTATTTTATTTTATTATATTTTTCCTTTATATTTTTATTTGTTTTGCTCTCATTGGTTTCCAACTAACTTAGTTATCTCTGATCTTCTTAACTCATTATGGAAACCAATTTCATTTGTCTGTACTTGGCTCTCAGATAAGAAATGAGTAAAGTTTTTCTAGCAAATGCATGTGCTCTGAAGCACATACACACACATCCGACTGTATTCCCTTACATACACGTACGCTGGCACGTGTGGCATGAGACAAGAAATATGGCTAAGACTTTGCGATAACAATAAAAGTAATGGCTTGTAATGAAAAAAGGGCCAATACTAGAGTAAAATACAATAATAATAACCTCAAGAAATTGGAGAAAGTATGTGGTGTTGAAAGTGTTGTAGACACGAGCGTTCAACGCATATGGAGCGCGTGATGTTCGTGGAGCAAAATAATTGCATTTTGTGTGCTGGTAGTTAAAGTTGCGTTAAAATTCAATTTGTGGAAACCCAGCTTATACTATGGTGCAAAATACTCAAAGTTCAATGAGAAGAGACTGGTACATAGCACTTAAATTTTTTTAGACTTAAGGACCACTTCTTCGGTATTGTTATTTATTTTTAGGTGACAAAAAAGGGAATGAATATTGATCAACCATGTCCTTAGACCCTCCTGAGTTGTAGTTCCAGCAAAGTAAGCAGAGCCCTTTCAATCACTATCGATGATGGCGTAAAACCTGAAAGCTTCTAAATATACGAGTACATACATCAAACAAGTAAAGAAAAGAAAAAAAGAGAAGAGACACCAACGCCGTACTCTAAGAGTTGGCATAATTCCATTACTTTTCATTAACAAAAGTTCAACGAGCAACCAAGCGTTAATGGACAGACAGCAGTCAGCGCCACGAGTGCGCGGTCACCACTTGAGTGACGGTAACGGCACTTAATAGGCACAACAAACGTGCTGAGAGCACCGAATAGGTACACAAAAGTGACTAAGTGTCTGTTTGAGTAAATATTACTTTGTACCGTTACGTTATGTAACATGCGTAAGTATGTATGTAATTGCGCGCCTGCAACGAAAAGTGTTCCGCAAGAGATGCAGACAGACACGTACGCGACGACAATGCTGCCGTCTCTTATACTATTCTACTTCCTGTCGCTTACGGTGCGCGTTGCATGCAACAAAGCTTTAATGGTACCTGTTTATTTTTAGACATATACGTACATACATACAATCACACAAATGCATTTTTGTAGCCTTTTCTCTGCTTCGACTCACTTGGTGCATTGAACTCTTCTTAAGTGTCGCACGTATCAAAAAGGTTGTTAGCTACGTTAGTAGCAATAGTGGGAACTAACTTTTTGTTCACACTGTTGTGGATTTTAATATGATTTTCTTTATCTGCATCTCATTCTTAAATTTTACAACTTTCAAGCAATATTGTTTAGCTGTTGCTGCTTTTGTCTGTTGCATGCATTTTAATACCATTTGCCATATAATGCCACAAAAACCAGTCAATTTGCTACAAATCAGTGAGTTTTATATGAGTTATAAACTTTTTATAACAACAGTATTGCAAGCTACTAGTTAAAACGTAATAGTGATTTACACACATGAACATACATAGCACAGACCAGATATACTGAGACTTATGTATCTTTTTAACATATCATTATATTTTAATTTAATTAATTTTTAGAAACTTTATTTATTGTTTAATTTAATTTTATTTAAATTAACTTCATTCACTTCATTTTATTGTATTTTTTTAATTTCACTTTATTTCCTTTTATTTTGTTTTACATCTATAAATTTAGTTTGGTTTACTGTATTTTAGTAAATTTCATTAAGTTCTGTTATTTAATTTTAATTCCTACTAATTAAATTATATTTATTTAGTGTTATTAATTTTTATTTCTATATCATTTCATTTTATTTTAATATAGTATTTTTTTTTCAACTTAGTTTATTGTGTTTTATTGATTTTTAATTTAATTTTTTTCCTTCATTTAATTTTATTTAATTTAATTTCGTTCAGTTTTAATAATTTTTAATATTTTTTTTATTGTGTAATTTAATTTAATTTTATCTAACATTATCTATTTTATTTTATTTTATTATTTTTTTCTTTTATTATATTCTATTTTATATTATTTCATTTTATTTTATTTTTTTTTGTTTGAATTTACTTTATTTTATTTTATTTTATTTTATTTGATGTTGTTTTATTTTATTTTATTTTATTTTATTTTATTTTATTTTATTTTATTTTATTTTATTTTATTTTATTTTATTTTATTTTATTTTATTTTATTTTATTTTATTTTAATTTATTTTATTTTATTTTATTTATTTAATTTAATTTGATTTAATTTATTTTGTTTTATATTATATAATTTTATTTTATTTTATTTCGTTTTATTTTATTTTATGTTATTTTATTTTGTTTTGTTTTATTTTATTTTACTTTATTTTATTTTATATTATATTATTTTATTTTATTTTATGTTAATTTATTTTATTTTATTTTATTTTATTTTATTTTTTTTGTTTGAATTTACTTTATTTTATTTTATTTTATTTTATTTGATGTAGTTTTATTTTATTTTATTTTATTTTATTTTATTTTATTTTATTTTATTTTATTTTATTTTATTTTATTTTATTTTATTTTATTTTATTCTATTTTATTTTATTTTATTTTATTTTAATTTATTTTATTTTATTTTACTTATTTATTTTAATTTGATTTAATTTATTTTGTTTTGTATTATATAATTTTATTTTATTTTATTTCGTTTTATTTTTTTGTTATTTTATTTTGTTTTGTTTTATTTTATTTTACTTTATTTTATTTTATATTATATTATTTTATTTTATTTTATTTTATTTTAATTTATTTTATTTTATTTTATTTTATTTATTTAATTTAATTTGATTTAATTTATTTTGTTTTATATTATATAATTTTATTTTATTTTATTTCGTTTTATTTTATTTTATGTTATTTTATTTTGTTTTGTTTTATTTTATTTTACTTTATTTTATTTTATTTTATTTTATTTTATTTTTTAACTTTATATTATTTTATTTTATTTTAATATATTTTGTTTTATTTCACCTTATTTTAATTTCTTTTATTTTATTTTATTTTATTTTATTTTATTTTATTTTATTTTATTTTATTTTATTTTATTTTATTTTATTTTATTTTATTTTATTTTATTTTATTTTATTTTATTTTATTTTTTTTTATTTTATTTTACTTTATTTTATTTAGTGTAGTTTAATATATTATTTCTTTATTATTCTTTCTTTATTTTTCAAAAGTGAAGTTATTCCCTTTTTTTCAACAGCTCATATGAACGATTATGCGCCGTCGGCGGAATTCTCCACTTCAATTGGTTTGTAGGTTAAATGATAGTTTAATGTCGTGAGTTGCTGGCCATCCACAGCAGACATGTGCTTATATAAATACTCGCCTACTTACATATGTATATTCCTTTGAACAAAGTAATTGAAATCTGTAAAGTGTACATATGTGTACTTTTAGGTGCAACAACTCAACTAAGCAGCACACTTTATTTGGCGCCATTTTATATTAAATTTATATTTGCACATTTTGCACACAGACACACATACACACAAACGCGCTAAGATATAAACGAGCTGAGAATTGTCGCTCAGAGCGCACACAGTGGCAGGCTCACGCGCGAAATTGGCACTGAAGTTGCAATTGATGGTAGTTGACTACATGTTGCATGCTTCATGCAACAGTTAATTTACAAACAATCATACAACAACACACACGCACACACACATACTCAAAAGCGCCAAGTAGCCTCATTAACAAGCAAGTTTGTGGCTCACACTCATCTGCCATGCGTGTTTTAATTAGTTTCCCTGCTGTGCTGTCAGCTGCGCTGCAGGGATTCTACACTCTTTCGCTCGGCATGGCAGTCATATCTGCATGGCTTAAATATGCAGGCAAGTTTTACTTCAATGACTTTAAATTTTCGTTATATGCAGTGTTTTTGCATTTGGCACGGCTGCTGTATTTATTGAGTGCTACATGTCGTATGAGCAACTTTTTGCGTATAAATATTTAAAGTGATTTCTTTAGCGAATGTTGAAAGCAGTGCACTTGCAGCGGTAAGGCGAGCTAATTCATAAATAAGCAGTTCGTAACAGCGCCATCGGCAAGTGATTTTGGTACGCGATTGACCCAAATTTTGTATTTAGCACGTTTAAGCGAGTAATTAATTTTCGCTTGACTCGGAATGTATGTATAATATATTAGATTGTTTATTTAGTTTTTAATTTATGTATGCAGCTTAAAGTTTCAGTAGCTATGAAAATTAAAATTTTCATAAATCAGTTTCAGTAGTTATGAACATTTATATTGAAACATAATGTTATTATAAATCAATTTTTTATTATTAACTCACTTTATCTAAAATTCATATGATAGTACCAGAAGTCTGCGCAAAAGTCAGTGCTTACCTGAAAATATACAGAGAAAATATAATTATTAATGTGAATAAGAAACTTTATTTCAATAATTGGCATTAATTGAAAACTTTTTATATTCATTAAAAGTTTGATTGAAATTTCGTCAGCTGAAGGATTATTATATTAAAAGCATAAAAAATAGAAAATTGGAAAAAAAATTCTCTTTAAACCAACTACTGAAAATATGCAAAGTTATTACTTTATTATTTTTGATAAGAACTGACCATTTAAAGGGACATATGCATATATAAAAAAAAACTTTGGCCTTAAATCAAAAATTTTTTCAGGTCGAAAAGAATACAGGAAGATTGCGATTTTCTATGCTTTTTTTGCCAAAGAAAATTTAGTAAGAAGGCTAACGGTGAATGGGCTTGAAGTGGCAAAGAAAGAGAGTTCTCATATTTAATTTAATTTTCGAAGAATTTCTCCTTCAAATGATGAAGACTCAGTTGAAAATTTTAAATAGTTTAATTTTAAGTCAATGAAAAAATACGAGTATATATGTTTAAGTTAATGCCAGACTAGTTTGAATCCTCGCCAGGTTTTAGTTAATTTAAAAAATTCAAGGTCATTTAAATAATTACTTTTAAATTACTTTATTTAGACGTCAAGAAGTGAATACTAGTTTTATTTATTATAATAAAGTCAAACCCGAATTAAGCCTTTTAACTCTTTTTTACACTCATAGTTTGATAAAAAGAGTTAAAAAATTAGGTTAAACTCAAAAAAAAGCGAAAATATAGAAAAAAATGTAAGTGAAATGCAACCAAAAAAGCTGTAAAACAATTAAAGCAAGCCAACGCTTTTAGTGCCGACTGAATAATGAAATTTCACTTAAATTGCAACACACGAATTTGCTGAGAACAAAGATTAATGAGCTGCTCATTTTAAGATAAATTTGACGATTGTAAGGAAAAAGGCGAAAGCTGCGAGAAGAGCTCACTTAAACTACAATTTTCTACTTTACCAAGCAAACAAGTGCACGGACACTTATCATTGCATGCGGCTTGTCCTTTCGGCGTCGACCGCCCACGTGCTTGGACTCTATATATATGTATGTATGAACATAAGCGCACTGCGTCAGCTTATTTGTTCAACTAACTGTGCGAATGAAATTGGTTTCACGTATTTTTGTCTTATTGTTTTTGGTCTTATTGTTTTTGGTTACAATAACAAACATTTTCAGCAAATCTTCCATACCACAGTTCTCTGCCACAAAATGTGCTGATGTTGGCGAAAATTTTAATTGCGGACAGCGTTGGCATGTCCTTCGGCACACACACACACATTCAACTACTTGAGATTTTGAGGAGGTGGGTGTGGGCTTAATTGTGAAAGTTGTTTGTAGGCTTGCTTCAGTACTCTTCTGCTATAGTTTCTCCGTATTGTCTATTTTTCATTTTGGCTCTACTGCTACATAGATATACATACATTTTTCTCTTACAACTAATTTGCATTATTTTCTTTGCTTCCTTCACCTAGCCTTTGCCTTTGCTCAATACCCCATAGATTCACTATTGCCCATTCCGGAGCTATCACTTTCAGCAGCATCACTTTTCAGCGTCCACCAGTCGTCATCATCATCATTGTTGCCACCAGTATCAGCGTCCTTTCGTGGGCGTCGAAAAGTTCATTAAACTATAATCCACGCATTGCTTATAAGCTGGTGGTTGCTTGAATCTCGCTTGGTCCAATAGCGGCATGGCCACTAACGATTTTTTTCACAACCCTATTTAACCATCACTCATTCCCAATCTACCACGCTTCACCACTCAGCATCTTGGCGATACCATGTCTGACCCGCCGACTTGTCTCTCCTCCACCTATGCCGGCTATTGTAATTTTGCTCACTCGCAAGCCTCTGACCACTTCCCTCATTACTCTCATCAGACTTCATCAGTGTTTATGAGCTGCAATTGGTTTACTGGATACTCTAGTAACTAAACTAGCGGTGGACAGTGAGTCACTAGTGGCGCGAAGACGCGGATAATTTTATCAGAGTACATATTTAACTGAAATAAAATCAAATCAAATAAAATAAATTAAATAAAATAAAATAAAAAAAAAATAAAAGAAAATAAAATAAAACATAGTAAAATAAAATAAAATAAAATAAAATAAAATAAAATAAAATAAAATAAAATAAAATAAAATAAAATAAAATAAAATAAAATAAAATAAAATAAAATAAAATAAAATAAAATAAAATAAAATAAAATAAAATAAAATAAAATAAAATAAAATAAAATAAAATAAAATAAAATAAAATAAAATAAAATAAAATAAAATAAAATAAAATAAAATAAAATAAAATAAAATAAAATAAAATAAAATAAAATAAAATAAAATAAAATAAAATAAAATAAATTAAAATAAAATAAAATAAAATAAAATAAAATAAAATAAAATAAGATAAAATAAAATAAAATAAAATAAAATAAAATGAAATAAAATAAAATAAAATAAATTAAAATAAAATATAAAAACATAAAATAAATTATTATAAAATAAAATTAAATGAAATAATTTAAAAAATTTTTGAAAAAATTATAAAATTTTAAGCTCTCTGTTGTACGCAGAAATTTTTATAAATATATATTCGTATCTTTAAGTTTTTGTTTTCGCTTGCCGACAATACTTTGCGACGTCGAGACACATAGTTGTTCCCACTGATGGTCCATCGGGCGTTGAGTGGCATTGCAAAATTGCATAATTAATTTTGTAGAAATTCTCTTTAGCGCCTCTCGAGTGGAGTTTATCGCTGCCAACTGATGCCAGTGACACTGTCAGCGTCACTACATCAACATGGCTTTCATTGTGTCGTAGTCGAATATCAGAGTGTTAAGAGCGCGCACCCGCTGTACTTCGTATGGCAGATCAAACAGAAAAAACCAACGCACATTTCTACTGCTCCTTTGGTCACATTACCGCTGCGGATTAAAATTTTTTTTTGTGGTGCATACAATTTTTAATTGCATGAATTGTGGCCACCAAGCGTTATTTTTCTATTCCAACCTGTTCCTCCACATTTCTTCCACTTTTCGCTCTAATTTTTTCCCAACTCTAACTAGTGGTCTTCGTGTGGCTGCCTAATATCCAATGTCTATTTGGTGCGTGCTTTTCCTATAATTTCTTCACTCACAGGCTAATGTTGGTGGACTCTGTTGCTGTTGTTGTTGTGGTCGGTTGTCAGTTTTTATGGTGGCACTCGCTCGTAACTCACATAATGATTGTGGCTACGTGTTTGTGGCATTAGTAGCGGCGGTCGCTTTGGTTGGCTTGGTTTACTCTAGAGTATGTGTGTGTGTGTGTATGAGTGCTTGGGTGTGTATGCGCGCGTGGTTATGAATGTGGCGCCTGGTAATTGACAATAACATTTAATTTACTGCATTTTTGTGGAAACAATTAAAAATGAGCCACCAGTCGATGGGTGAGTTAACAAAGGAAGAGTAAAAAACAAAAAAGGCAAACAACAAAACAAACAAAAATAAAATAAATAAAAATAAAATAAATAAAATGGATAAAAAATCACTCAGCCGCATGGGATTTTGTGAGATTGTCTGTGGCTTTGTGGGAAATTATCTAAAAACTAAACTTAATTAAAATTTGTTTGCAATTTTTGAAATGATTTTATCGGCGATTCGTAAATGCTTTGTGGTTGCTATGTATTTTGAAATTAAATTAGATTTAAAATATTTTAAATACATATGCATATATCCAAAATAAGATTAATGAGGAATTATAGAATATTTACTTTACATTGTGGAATTAGAGTTTTATTGAAACTGTGGAAATTTAGTCTTAAAGACTTTGTTAGAAAATTATTCTTATTTGAAATATCACTTTCTAAACAAGTCAAAAATTCACCACCTATGGAAGTCTCAAAGCACTCAGTTTAAGGTACTGTCAGAATGTTTTGCACAAATCTACATTCCCTATAAAGAGACCATCCTAGGCCTTTAACTGCATTTCTCCTCATTAGTTACTCGTTTCTGTGAATCGGAGACTATCAGACACACATTGAGGTCGATCTACACTTAATGATGTCTCTTTGGAACCACAAAAGACCATCACTGGATGTTAGGGGAAAGCTATCAAAAGCTATGGGAGAACCAACTGAGCAGCTCTCCTATAGGAAAGCTTTGCAATGAGTCATAAATTCAGCCTTCAGGACTATAGCTCTACTTTTTATGTTTTCGACGGAGGTCTTCCAATATTTGTTTGCTCTATGAGCTTTCCAGTTCAGTCTCCTGTTCATAACTACGCTCAGAATTTTTGCTGTTTATAAACAAAGATTTTTTTCTTCAAAAGTAATCGATACATTTGCGGCAGAGACAGAAAGACAGAGACAGAAATAGAAACAGAGGCAGTGAAACAGAGATAAGAGAGAAGGGAGACAGAGACAGGTGGACTGAGACAGATGCAGAGAGACAGAGGTAAGAGAGAAGGGAGACAGAGACAGGAGGACTGGGACAGATGCAGAGAGACAGAGACAGAAATAGAAAAAGAGGCAGTGAAACAGAGATAAGATAGAAGGGAGACAGAGACAGAAGGACTGAGACAGATGCAGAGAGACAGAGGTAAGAGAGAAGGGAGACAGAGACAGGAGGACTGAGACAGATGCAGAGAGACAGAGACAGAAATAGAAAAAGAGGCAGTGAAACAGAGATAAGAGAGAAGGGAGACAGAGACAGAAGGACTGAGACAGATGCAGAGAGACAGAGATAAGAGAGAAGGGAGACAGAGACAGGAGGACTGAGACAGATGCAGAGAGACAGATACACAGAGGGACAGAGACAGAGGACAGAGACAGAGGACAGAGACAGAGGACAGAGATAGAGGACAGAGACAGAGGACAGATACAGAGGACAGATACAGAGGACAGAGACAGAGAGGCAGATAAATAGAGATGAAAATATATGAATAGTCTTATAACTTACATTGGAATAATCACAAATATCATTGAAGTACTTTGTTAGCTAAGTCAGTAAAAACCTTCAAAATGTTGTAGGTGAAAATTTATAAGAAATTTATACAAAAATGTACAAAAGACTAGGTAAACTTACTACGTAAACCTCACAGTAAAATCATTCTATTTACTGACGAAAATCTAATAAAAATTGGCTCAGTACTTTTCGAGTTTACTGCAAACAGACAGACAGACGCGAATGAGTACTTTGTTTCCTTAAATAAAGTGATTATCATATAATAGCAATTTCCTTTCACTTCTTCACACTTATCCTGACATTTGCATTTTATTTCCTTCGATTTACTTCTTACAAAAGTTTTTTCATACATTTATACATATACATATGTATATAAATTTTTCTACACCTAAGCATGTCGAAATGTAGCGTCACATTTAATTATGCAATTAATTGCATTTGCTTTCTGCTTTGCACTCCATTCGCACATTTTCACACTCCAAGTATTTATCACGACATGCTTTTCAATTTAACGGTAATATGCTATAGTTTTTTTTTCTTTTGTTTTCTTTGCTTTTACATATTTTTTCTTTTATTTTTTTTATTTTTTTTTTTGTCTTATACTTTTTTCTTTTCTAACGTTTATTTTTTTGCCCTAGAGACTTTCTCGTGCCAGGTCCATTAACTGCAACGCCCTGCCATTAGCTAATTTTCAATTTTATTCTTACGGATTTTTTCTCTCTCTCGCCCGCACTTTTATCTATGAAATCACTTGTGTGTTTATAAAAGTACATATTGGCTGCGTGCTTGATTTGAAACATATATATACCTGTATATATGTGTGTGTCTCTATCTGAGAATTTCTAAGTAGCAACACCTGAGGCGGCATAAGTTAAATGAATCATTTAATAGTATTAGGAATAACTGAAAATTGCTCTTATATGTATAAATATATATATATGTTGGTATGTACTTTGTATATTTAATTAGTTAATTGATTTGTATTTATTTGTTGTAGAAATTACAAGCATTACTGTGAGCGTTGGATAGCCATAGGCATATGACCACATTATTATCAAGAATATCTTGTATAAAGCTGGTTTTCCTTTGAAAGGACTCTACTTTGTAATACATTTCACTTGGAGCTAAATATTGAATTGTCCGCCCAGAAGTCCAAAGCATTCATTTTGAGTGCAAACAAAATTTACTACATAATTAATCGGCCCTCTCGAGGCCAATTAAAATACTCATAGTTTTATTGAGTGCACCTGAGGCTGGATAGAGGATATGAGAATATGGGGGTACAGGCTTTTAATTGGATACTTCTTCTTGAAAATGCTGAAATGTAGTATTTTTCTAGAAAGAATTTGAACTATATTCGAATTTTAATCACTTTTATATGACTCAAGTCTTCCTCTTTATTGGCGCCGAGCAATATTGCGTCGATTATTTCCCCACTTCGCATATCGGAGCTTACTGGAGGCACCAAGTGCAGACAGATCACACAATATCCAGATCTAAGTTGTGCAAGGGTCACGCGGGTCTCTCAAGGCAGCTCGAGCACGTTGTCTGCTATAGGTGGTGGTTTTACTCGGAGTACGCCATTCACGGGAAGGGAGTCTTTGAAGGTGTTAAATGACTCCTGGTGAATGGCGTTCAGTGCTTGTCGCTAAGCCGTCCTGTCCAGCGGTTGTTGCACATGTTGCTGGATGGTGCTCTTCAAGTCAAGTACTCCTTTCCTGATGTGCCTAGGTGGAGGTTCAGATTCAATAAGGTGCCTGCTGGGGTGCTCCCTGCGGTAGCATCCCTGTAGGAACTGCTTGCACAGCAAAGCATTATGTTCTTTAACTCGTAGCATAGATGCTTCGCTGTGCAAGTGATGCTCCGGCGACATCAGGAGGTTTCCTGTCGCAGTCCTAAGGACGGTGTTCTGGCAGGCCTGTAGCTTCTTCATCTGCGTCTCGTTCGTACCGTTCTTGATATTCCCCGTCGCTACTACATAAATGGTCGTAAATAGTTCGCAAAGCCTTTCTTCTTTCTGAAAAGCTTCCAGCATCGACACATAAAAAGTTGTCTTTGTCCACGATTCGTCACTATACAGCTGGTGTGAGAGAGAAGAGATGTCTTTGATTGGCGAGGGTGGAGTTTACTATGTCAATTGCCTAACCGAAGTAGCATCTGTTGGCGTAGGTGATTATACATTGAATTTCAAGACTGATACTGTGGTTGATGTTGATATTGGAACCAAGATAGATGAAGAGGTTTCTCTCATTACTTTTGACCATAAATCATGCTCTTTAGCTCTCTTTCAGACTAGCCTAACATCGCAGCGCTTATATCCATATACTAAATATATGTATTTATTATATACGGAATGACATATATTACTACAGTTAACTCGAAAAAAAAAAATAAAATTTAATTCAATATAGATAATTAAATAAAGCAAAAATGTGACTAATCATCTAATCACATGCACATGCACGCACATACAAACATACATACACGCATACAGGATTATTAACTATAACCTTTTCACCATCCAACTGTCATGTGTGTCTGTCTTAGCTCACAATGAATTCAATTATTTCATTGCAATTTTTTTTTATTATTTTTTCTCTTATTTTCTTTTTGCTTTCCATCAGCCACAGGCAAGTGGTTTTAATTTTCACTGTTGCTCGCTGTGTGATTATCTATCATTTGAAGGGCAGCCCGTGCATAACTACATAGTTACATATACCCTTATGTAGGTATGTGGCTACTTCTACAGGAGAATATGCACTGCTTAGCTACATACGCGGGCACATATGTATATACGTAGATATATAAGTAGGGCTTGGATATCAACTGTATCCTTGGTGTCATGTGTCAGCGCAGTATGTCGTCTGTCGCTTGTCGCCAATGTGGCCAATGTCAGTTAAAGTTAATTGTCTATAAGACAGTGAAGAAGCAGAGATGAATTAATTGAAATTAGTACAAATAAAGTACATGTGACATACATACATTTATATTTAAACACTCACTTAGCTGCAAAGTTTAATTAGTTAATATCTGAGGGAAAATTATTTCACTAACTGAATATTCACACTTTTAAAATTTAAATTTATATTATTTATTATTAATATTTTATTATTACCTATTTCTCAAAATTTAACTTTTTTTGTTTTTTGATTACAAAGTTAACTGAATAACGGGACTTTTTAATTTCATAATATAAATTTAAATTAAGTTGACTTGATATTTTATTATTTTTATTTATTAATTTTTATTCATTTATATATTTAAATATTTTTGATTTTTTAATTAAATTTATTTTATTTAGCATCAACTTTTTATTTTTTCTTATTAATTTTTCATTTATTATAATTTTTCATTTATTTAAATTTTGTTATTTTTAAGCTTTTTATTATGGAAATAAGTAGTTGAGTTTTTTAATTTATAATATAAAATAGAGTTAAATTCATTTCATTTATTTTAAATTTGTCTTCTCTTTTTCCTAATAATTCTTTATTTATTTATTAATTTTAATTCTATTTGTCATTTTTTTTTTGGTAAAGTAATTCAGTATCCGTACAATACATATTTAATTTATAAAATAAAATGAAATTAAGTTGATTTCATTCATAATTGTATTTTTTTATTTATATTTTTATTATTAAATTTTTATTTAGTTAAGTTTATTAATTATTAAATTTTAATATATTTCTTTCTAATTAATTTTCTTTATTCTTTCGATTTAATTTTTAATTTTAGACTTATTTTTTCTTATTAATTCTTAATTAATTAATTTTTTTAATTCAAACTTTTAAAGAAAAAAATAAAAAAAATTGAATATCCGTTCTTTTTTAGTTCATAATTTAAAATGAAATTAGTATGATTTTATTTATTTATTAATAATTTTTTTCTGATTAAGTTTTAATTATTTATTTTCTTGTATTTTTATTAATTTTTTATAACAAAATATTGTATATTTTATATAATCGCATCCTTTATCATTCTTATGTACCATAAGGTAGCACTATCAAATTCAACATGCTGAAGTTCTCCTCAGTTCATAACACTCATATTCAGAACATATATATGAACCGGCGCTCTTTTACCACAGTCGCAGTAGCCCACTGGTTAGCAGAGCGTATTATCACCGCTCATCATTGAACTCAAAAAAAATCAAAATATCATATCTTACTAGACCGGTTCCCCATTAACATAACAACAAGCATAATAACAGGCCACTGTTTAATAGGGCTTCATGGGATATCACTGTAATGACTTTTGCTGCAGGTGTAGTGACGAAGAAAAGGTGGAGTCTACCGAGCATTATTTCTGCCACTCCTCTGCCATTATATGCCTTGACATCTGCGTGACACAAGCACCTCTCTAGCATCTTACGTACCAAGTCTGAAGATATTATTGTTGTGAGAACTTCAGAAACCTTTTGCTGCTTCACTTAATTGCTCGTATTTACTATTAAATTTATAATTAATAATAAATATGGTAACAAGTTTCACTCAAAGCCTGACCTTTAATAATAAACTATTGATAAAGTGCTTTCAGAAAAGATGTGCAGACAACTTGAGTAAAACAGAGTTTGAGCTTATCATCTTCTAAAGTATGCATATGTATGGGAAATAAATTGAAAATAAATATATGTATAAAATGCGTGAGATCTTCACATCATGATGTATTACAACTAAGCGCTCTCACTTATAATATTATAAAAAAACTGAGTATGAGTTTGATTTATACGCACACGTACTCATGTGAAATAACAGACTGACATGCTATTTACGTAATAAACAGCTTCATTTATTATTTGTTTGTCTAAGAAAAAGTGAAAAAAAAATATAAACAATAAAAGTTTATAGAAGCGATGAAAACTAAATTCAGTGATAAATGGGAGCAAAAATACAGGAAATCCGTTCACGTACGTTCGTTGTTGTGCGGAAACATGTAAGTTGAAAAAGAAACTAAATTCTGCGTGAGGTTGAATCGATCGGTTTTGTGTTGTCCGAAATAAAAGTTTCAACGTTGGTTACCAAAAAAACTGGAAAGATTTTGTTATTACTGAATATTTCGAACTGTGCGCTCATTTATATTTTTCTTTCTGAAATGTTTTTTTTTTAATTAAAATTTTAATCAGTTGGCAACTCTACTCAAATCAATTTTCTACACTAAACCATTTCCACCAAATTGTATTTTATTTTAATTTTTGTTTTTATCTTAGCAAGATTTTTGCATAAAAGATTTCGAAAAGGTGGCAAATCTTCTAAAAATATATATAAATAAATAAAATATTTTAAATTCCTTAAATACCTTATTTGAGTTATTTTTTTTAATACCAATTTGTATTACTTCATATTTTAAACATATGGCAGCACTGTTTAAAAAATACAAATAAATAAATATTTTCTTAATTTGCTACCCAAATTCTAAAACTAGGTAAACATTAAAAAAAAAATGAAGGCAGATTGCCAGACTTTTATAAGTTGCCAACCAATTTAGCAATATTAGATTTCCCCTTTAAAAAATAGATATAAAAGAGTTAAAGTTTAATTCCAATTTTTAATATTCTCAAAATTTCTCACAAAATTTTGCTATCTGTACGAATACTTCTTTAGTGACTGTAACAACATGCAGCACACCATACGGCTCAATCAAAAAATCATCAGAACATTTTGCACACCCTCTCATACCTCAGTCTCTCTCTCTCTCTTTGTCTCTCTGTACATTATTACTCAACAGCCCACACACGTACGCTAAAGATACGAGGTGTGAGCATACAATAATATATATTTTATATGAATGTACACATCCAATCGCCATGAACAATAGTAGCTCAATTCCTTCGCTGGGTAACATTCAGACAGTCTCCAAACGCTGCTTAACTGGACTTGTCTGGTAGTTGGTACCGTACGTCTCGCCTTCGTGTCACAACGCAGCAGCAGCAGCAGCACGAGATGGATGAACTCATATGAAAATGTTTTATTGCGGCATGTTATACATTTACAGTTACAAATGAGACAAAAGCACATGCATTTCGTAGCTTTATATCATTTAAGGCCAATGCTTGTAATCTCCATATGCATGCACTTTTGTACTACGAGTATGTGTGTGTGTGTACTTGCGCGAGTGCCTACATGCCTGGGAATACATTTTGTCTTTTACTTTGCACTGGTCCCTTTTGACATCAACTATCAACTCTCTACAATCAGTTGGAAACTACTTTTCGTTGATAGTGTTGTATAAAAATATATGTACACGTATGTATGTGTGTAGTCGAAGATAGCGACTGTAGAATGAACTGATGACAGAGAAGAATGGCATTGATGATGAACGCCTCATGCACGTACGCATCGCCAGACAATTTCATTCATTCGCACGCAAATTTCTCAAAAAAAAAAAAAAAAAATGTATTGTGTGTTGATTGTGTGTATGTGCGTATGTAGGCGGACATATACCAATGGGTGTGTACTTTACATGCAATTGAAATGTTAACACCGTTATTGTGCAAGTTAATGGTGCACACGCAATGGTGACGATTGGGTATGTGAAGAAATATGTTCTTGTCTGTGTCAGCTGAGACAATAATACAATATATTATATACAGAGACATATATATATTTATGTATATAATATGCGCTTTACAACCAGTGAGACAATTTTCGGGCGTCTTCATATTTTCCCATCAATGTTAGGTCATACAGTATATTCTAAGCCACACGCAGGTAATGGCCTATTATGAAGAGCTTCTATTTCATAGCAAAAATCAAGGTCCACCACAAATGAAAAAATTAGCTTCCTATAATTCGAATGTACGTGTAGATCGGCCCAGTAACTTTATTTTATTTGAATTATTTGAATTTAAATTTTTTCGTTATATTTTTTTAATTTTTTATTTTATTTTCTTTTATTTCATATTATTTTATTTAATTTTTAATATTATTTTACTTCATTATTTATTTCATTTAATTTTTTATTTAAAAGTTTGAATTTAATTTAATATTTTTTTATTTTATATTGTTTTTTTTTTTAATTTTTTAATTTTAATTTTATTTTAAATTCCTTTTTTTTAATTATTTTGTTTTTTTTTATTTCACTCCATTATAGTTTTTATTTTTTTGACATTATTTTATTTTATAATATTTTATTTTACTTTTTAGTTTATTTAATCTTACTTTGTATATTTAATTTTACTTTAAATATATTTTTTTTAAATTTTATTTTTGATTATTTTATATTATTCGTTTTTTTATTTAATTTTATTTTAGTAAAACTTTTTGTTAATTTATTTATATTATCTAATTTTACTTTATATCATTTTATTTTATTTTGGGGTAAATAAAATTATTAACTCATATCTTATTTAATTTTTTTATTGTTTATTATATTACTATATTTTAATTTTATGTGCCTTTCCTGTATATTATTATTTTTTTACTCTAGCTTATTTTAGCACATTTTGTTTAATTTTATTTTAATTTAATTTTTTTATTTTAATTTATTTTATTTTACTTTAGTATATTTAATTTAATTTAATGTTTTGATATTTTGTTTTTTTTTTGAGGTATTTGATTTCATTATATTTTATTATAAGATTGCTTTATACAATTTTTTGTTTTGTTTTTTATTTTTTTATTGCATTTTGCTTCATGTTAATTTAATTTTTTATGTTTTCTTAAATATCATTTTATTTTTTATTTTATATTATTTAATTTTATTATTGTATATATAATTTTAATTAATATTTTATAGAATTTAAATTAATTTGTATTTTTTTCTTTAAACTTTCTTTTAATGTTTTTGTTTGACATTAATTGATTTTATTTTGATTTGTTTCATTTTATGTTTTTTTATTTTTATTTTAATTAATTTATTTTTTGATTCAATTTAATTTAAAATTATTTTTTTAGTTTAGTTTAATTTAATTTTATTTAATTGTATTTTGTTTTAATATACATTGATTCATTCTACTTTCTTTTAATTTGTATTATTTAATTTTATTTGCTTTTTTCCCTTTTTGTTTATAATATTTCTTATTATCGTGCTGTTCCGTTAAGTATCTGATTTTTATTTATTTATTTGACCCGCTATACTCTTATATACATTTTTATATACATAAATGCGTATATATGATACATAGTTAAATTATAAATTCAATAAAATAGTATTCCTTATGTAAGCAAGGTATCACTGATTGCATCCGAAATGGCAAAGAAGAACAAGGAAACGCCAGCAATTTGTGTTAAACGCAGAGAATTTCAATGCTTTTGGTGTGCCGCAGGACTGTGTTTTGTTAAGCTTTTGCTGCGAATTTTTTCTGCTCTTTCCCCATTTCCTTGACTTTGTAAAATATTTTACTATTCCACTTGCTGCAGTTGGTACAGCCATTTGTTGCGCGACTATGACATTTCCGTTTTGCCAGCAGCTGTGCACTAGTGTTGCAACTATGCGCATAAACAAACATACACATACAAGTATATGTATAAGGAAAATATATATCTCTGTTGCATGCTGCACAGGACACTCGATCATTTTCACGCCAATTTCAGCTTTCTTTTTGCTTTGTTTTTTCGGCATTTATACTGTTGTTGCTGTTGTGCACCATAAATTATATGACTGGCAGTTTTTGGTTGCTTTTTTATGCGCTGTCAGTTTGTGTCATTATTTGTTTTTCTCTGCTTCTTTGCTTCTTTGCTTGCGCATTTTTCCAGCAAGTGTCCGCTAAAACTACATTTCCGCTTCGTTGCTTGAGTTTCAGTGTGGCTAACAAATTTTTTATATTTTTTCATAAAAATAATTTTTTAATATTTTTTTATTTGTCGGTTTGTTTTTTTATTGCAGTTATTACCTATTGTTTGCCCTGAAGCTCATTTTTCATAAAAATGCCAGACAAAATGCATTTAATTTTATTTTCCAGCTTTAACGTAAATATACAAACAACCACCAACATATATTTTTGTGTATATATGAGCGAAGGAAGTCAGGGAAGTCAGCTGCCAGCCGGGGTTGAGTGATTCAACAACTCCTTTACAGATATACAGAATGACACTTAGTGTATGTATGTATATGTATGTCTATGTGTGCATGTATGTCTATAGCTCTTTCCTGTGTGTTAGTTCATTTCCTACACCACTAAAATGTCACTAATAGTCGCTGAACGTGGGTTGCTTTGACAAATTGCACATTTCGTATTGCATACTTAGAGGCGCCCAGCATCACTTTTCATTATTTTTGCAAGCAGTTATGTCAACTACTGGTTGGTGACGAAAATTTGTGTCATTAGTTTACTAACAGCATTTTACGTAGCTTACTGGCGCTACCTAACACTGAACCTAGCGATTTCGTTGTGATGGTTAGGTTGGAATGTACAGTGGGGAGTTCCTGTATAAGCAACGAACAAAAACAGTTTTTTGTTTCAAATATATCTATCTGCTATATGTTTACTTGTCGTCACTAAATAGAAAGAAGTTTTAAAAGAAATATAAGCAGAGAGTTGCCAGCTGTTTGAGAATTAAAATTTTACAAAATAAATAAATAAGGAAAGTATTAAAATAAGGGTATCACATTGAGAAAAAAAGTAAAACAGGTTGAAGTAAAATATATTTTTGCAAAGAGTTGCCACCTGATTGATAATTTTAATTTAAAAAAATTATTAGACTGAAAAAATATTAATATTAAAGCTTGAACATCGAATTCAGAAAAAAGATTAAAAATATAAACATAAATGAGAATGGAGCTGCCACCTGTTTGATAAATTTAATTCAAATAATTATAGAAATAAAAAAATATTAACAAATGAGTATCGAATTTAGAGCAAACTAACACGGCTTGAAAGTAAATATATATTTGTGAATAGAGTTACCACCAGTTTGAGAATTTTGATTTAAAAAAATGATGAAACAAAATTTTAAATACGAATAGCAAATTGAGAAAAAATTATTGCAGCTTAAAGTTAAAAACAATTTTCATTAGAGTTGCCACCTGTTTGATAATTTCAAATAAAAAAACAAATTAATAAAAAAAAATATATATTAAGTACGGGTTTCAAATTTAGGGAAAAGTGACTTGAGTTTAAAAAATGTTTTCGAAAAGAGTTGCCAGTTGTCTGGTTAATTTTAGGCAGTTTAGTTCGTAAGAGAAAACTGATGAAACTGAGAAAAATTTAGAATGAAAAGCTCTCAACAAGTGGCGCTATAGACGCACATTTCACTCTACTTAGTTATAGTTAAATATTCTATAACTCACTGTCTCTAAAAAGCTTTAGAATAAACAAATACAAAAAGCACTCAACAGGTGGCGCTGGAGGCAACTTAATTGCAAATCGATCGAAATTTTTTTTTTAAATTTACAAAAAAATAAAAAATTAAAATATCGAATTAATTGTTGAGAAATTAGCGACCAAAATCTCAACTTTTCACAAAATATTTTTTGCACTATATATAATATAATATTGTTAAATTTCTTGCCGTGTCTTAAATCAATTTAGAAATCAAAGCTTTCATTTAAATTTTTATTTATTTTTTTTTAATTTTTGCTCTTTGAGTACACTTACAATACTGTGAGACGTATTCTGACTTTAACGACATTTTTTCTATTTTTTTCTTATTTACTTTCCTCTTTGCTGCCATCTTGGGTGAGGAATTTCCATGCATTATGCTTTCAAGCAACCGAGCGTTTTATATTATATTTATTAATTTAATATTTGTTGTTGCAATTAAATTTATATTAAATATTTTCGAGCATTCACTGGCTGGCTCAGTATACAGTTTACCGGTTTTTTCGCTTTGTTTTCTTTCGATTTGTCTTCCTCCTTTTTTTCTGCATCACAGCTTGGTTCCAGTGCAGTCTTGATGGCTTTTGTTCTCATTTGAAAGCTTGTCTTTCGCTCACTTCGAAACTCATCAATTTTCACTGCTACATCTATTTTTTTTTCTATTCGTCTTCTTCTTATTTACCTTTTATGTTAAATTCTTTTCTTACTCATGCAGTGTTGCTTAAGATTTTAGTTGTTGTTGTTGTTTTAATTGTAGCGTAGAGGATTAATGTCACTAAACGAAGTCGGTAATTTGTGCGCCACCTGCCGTCGCACTCCGTTTGCTGTGCTTTTTTTTTTTGACAAGCTTTACAACAAGCTTGGGCGCACTCTTTAATCGTTAGTTTTAATCTGATGATATATTTTTCGTTCTTTTTTTACACTCGCTATTGTACCTGCGAACTTCCTCTCCGCCTATCTTTAATATCTGTACACTATCTTTAGCTACATTCTTTTGCTGATTTTCCTT
>JAWMAG010000069.1:5396535-5431535 GCA_037013455.1 Ceratitis rosa | reverse complement strand
CTTTGCATTCAAAATCAAGTGCAGGTGCGCATACACTAACACACACACACACACATGCAATCTGTGTATATGCATGTATTTATGCAATTTACAAAGCATAGCGTAATATATTTATAAGCAAATAACTTGGCATTTTGATGACTTCCTGGTATGTGTCGAATTAAAAGCAATTTGGAGAAAAAAAGTTAATAAGAAAAAAATTGTATTTAATAACTTCAAATATTTTTGGAAACATTTAATAACAGTCATTTCGACAAAGGAATTTGAAGTTTGTCATAAACAAAAATTAGGGAAATTTACTAATTTAAAATCATTTTCACAATCACCAAGATTGTCACAATTTTTTTTTCCGAAAACAAAAAAGAATTTAAAATTTTTGAAAAAAATATAAGAAAAAAAATTAATTTAAATATTTTTGTAAACTCAAATTTAATTCCCAATCAAACTCAAATGAACACGAATTAGAGTCTTCGATTTAAAATTTCTTCATCTGCAAATTGTCAGTTTCGCTTACGAATTTATGAAAGGGGCATCTGATCACAAATTAAAACTTTAAAACCTATGGCAAATATAATTAAAAACGCAATTTATTGAAAAAAAAATTGCTAATTACCGTTGCAAATTGCAAAGCGAAAAAAAAGAAAAAGTATTATAAAAACGTAGACAATTTTTTAGGAGTGTTGCCACCTACATTAAAATTTTCGAACAGCTTGAAAGTCTCTTCAAAAACTTTTCCAAATCTCTCTTATTTTATGTTATTTGTTTTAATATTCTTTAAAATCAATTTTTTTAATAAGTGGCAAGGTTGCTCAGAACGATTGCTATTATACTTTCATCCTTAAAAAAATAGCTTTCACTGTAAGCCTTCTAAATTACCCTAAGTTTTATAATTTTAATATAATATTTAATTTAATTTATTTATTTAAATATTTAAAGCTTTTTAACGGGTGGCAACTCTTTTAAAAGAAATTACACAAGTTTTTTAAATAAATTCTTTTGAGCTGCTCCAAAATATTTTTTTAATAAGCCTTTCTTAAAAAGCTTAAGATAGATACATAGGTATATTGTATTATTAGTTATAACAACACTTTCACTGCATTTACAACTATAAAAAGTGGCAATCCACAAAAAACAGTTTTTCTTATAAGCCTGCACAATTCTCTTTAGTTTGATACTCTCAACACAGCTATTTACTTAACTTATCATTTAGCTTTTTAGTTGATTTTCTACAGGTGGCAACTCTCATACAAATTTTCGTAATTTTAAAATTTTTGTTTTCCCATATACGTATGGTAATCTATAATTCAACTATGATGATTTAATTAATTCAATTCAATTAATATTTTTAAACAAATGGCAACTCCGCTCAACAGTATTATTCCGTTAAGCCTTTCTTAAATCTCTGTAGTCTGGTACCTTTATTTTATCAACTATTATAATAACAATTTTTTTAAAAGGTTGTAAGCCTTAAAAATTGCTTTTAGATTGATACTTTAAAAACTTTATAAAAGGTGGCAGCACTCTTAAAAAAATTTCGTAAGTTTTTTAAAAGTCTTTATTCCGATAATGTACAATGTAACTGTAATATATTTAAGTAATTCAATTGAAATAATATTTTTAAACATGTGGCAACGCTGTTATCAGTAAATCTTTCTTTAATCCCTCCAGTTTGACACCCATATTATAATATTTATTTGTTTCATTATTTCTTTCTAAATTTAAATATCAAGGCAGGTGGCAACTCTGCTGAATTACTTCCTTCGCACCAACTTTTTTATTGCCAACCTTCAGATTTTCCTGAACTTTAAAATTCATTGGCATAACTTAAATGATAAAAGTACAACTTCAAAGCTTACTTCAAGCTAGAGCCATTATTTTTGCAAAAAAAAAAATTAAATATAGTATAAATTCCCCAAGTTTACACATTAAGCCATCGAGCATGTGCGCAATGATCGGCAGTTTGTATGCAGAAAATGAAGAAAGTGCAAAACTCTCAAACTTTTTCAAGTATAAAATCTCCAATAAATAGGCCGTCAGACAGCTGCTCTAGTACTCTACAACACCTGCAACAACAAAAAAAAAATAAAAAAAACACACCGAGGGAACAATAACGAGCAGCAAATGCAAAAACAGTTCAAGGTTCTTGAGCAAAGAAAAGAGCTGATACTTTGCCACTTTTACCTTTTTCGGTGAAAGTAGGTGCAGGAAAAAGTGCACTCGGCAGACTAAAAGTAGCAAAAAAGTGCACAGAGAAAAGCAAGAAAAAAACAAAAATTGTGTGAAGTAGAACGAAGCAAATCAGCTTAGTAATATACCCAAGAGTTATACAACAACAACTACAAGAGAGAGACGGACGGACGAAACACGAACTGCCATTCAAGCGCATAACGGCAAGTACACCGTTAGTCCATCAGATCGTCAGGTAGCCATTGGCATTGGCAGTTGCTTTAAGTAGTAACCAGTGCGCCAACGTTACCATCCAAAGGCATCTTAGCACATACCATACATACACACTTTTGTATTTGCACTGCTCAAGTGCTGGTAGAAACAGAATTTACATACCCACAGGCAGCTGCGTTTTTTCTGTTTGATTGTAAAAATTCACATAATTACTTAGACGCGTGCTTCGGGTTCTTTTCATTCATTTTTCGCTCGTTATGCAAGAAATTTGTTTCTTTCTATATTTTACTTGTTACTTTCTCGCCTTCGTCACTCTGAACGAGTTAGTCGGTGAACGCTTGATATATTGTGCACCCTTTTAATTGACTCGCATGAGGTGAGGTTTGAAGGTGAACTCTTTTATAGAATCTTCTTTAGCAGATAATAATCGAATTGGTCTTATTAAAATTTTCGGCCTTTGCTTAAAGTTTTAAAGTACAAACTTTTTTTTAACAAAATTTTCATTAATTACTTTTTGCACAAATCGCCCAGACTCCACTCCATTTACTTTTTGTTAAATTTCTGCTTAATGAAGCAAGTAATTTTTAAGAGAATTTAAAAACTTTAAATAAAATCGGAAAATAAAATAAAATAAAATAAAATAAAA
Organism: Ceratitis rosa; assembly: GCA_037013455.1. NCBI lineage: Eukaryota > Metazoa > Arthropoda > Insecta > Diptera > Tephritidae > Ceratitis > Ceratitis rosa. The sequence goes on along the minus strand of JAWMAG010000069.1, from coordinate 5,428,489 downwards.
TAAAATAAAATAAAATAAAATAAAATAAAATAAAATAAAATAAAATAAAATAAAATAAAATAAAATAAAATAAAATAAAATAAAATAAAATAAAATAAAATAAAATAAAATAAAATAAAATAAAATAAAATAAAATAAAATAAAATAAAATAAAATAAAATAAAATAAAATAAAATAAAATAAAATAAAATGAAATAAAATAAAATAAAATAAAATAAAATAAAATATAATAAAATAAAATAAAATAAAATAAAATAAAATAAAATAAAATAAAATAAAATAAAATAAAATAAAATAAAATAAAATAAAATAAAATCAAACAAAATAAAATAAAAGAAACAAAATTAATTAAATAAATAAAATAAAATAAAATAAAATAAAATAAAATAAAATAAAATAAAATAAAATAAAATAAATAAAAATAAAATAAAATAAAATAAGATAAAATAAAATAAAATAAAATAAAATAAAATAAAATAAAATAAAATAAAATAAAATAAAATAAAATAAAATAAAATAAAATAAAATAAAATAAAATAAAATAAAATAAAATAAAATAAAATAAAATAAAATAAAATAAAATAAAATAAAATAAAATAAAATAAAATAAAATAAAATCAAACAAAATAAAATAAAAGAAACAAAATTAATTAAATAAATAAAATAAAATAAAATAAAATAAAATAAAATAAAATAAAATAAAATAAAATAAAATAAAATAAAATAAAATAAAATAAAATAAAATAAAATAAAATAAAATAAAATAAAATAAAATAAAATAAATAAAAATAAAATAAAATAAAATAAAATAAAATAAAATAAAATAAAATAAAATAAAATAAAATTAAATAAAATAAAAAAAAATAAAATAAAATAAAATAAAATAAAATAAAATAAAATAAAATAAAATAAAATAAAATAAAATAAAATAAAATAAAATAAAATAAAATAAAATAAAATAAAACAAAACAAAATAAAATAAAATAAAATAAAATAAAATAAAATAAAATAAAATAAAATAAAGTAAAATAAAATAAAATAAAATAAAATAAAATAAAATAAAATAAAATAAAATAAAATAAAATAAAATAAAATAAAATAAAATAAAATAAAATAAAATAAAATAAAATAAAATAAAATAAAATAAAATAAAATAAAATATAATAAAATAAAATAAAATAAAATAAAATAAAATAAAATAAAATAAAATAAAATAAAATAAAATAAAATAAAATAAAATAAAATAAAATAAAATAAAATAAAATAAAATAAAATAAAATAAAATAAAATAAAATAAAATAAAATAAAATAAAATAAAATAAAATAAAATAAAATAAAATAAAATAAAATAAAATAAAATAAAATAAAATAAAATAAAATAAAATAAAATAAAATAAAATAAAATAAAATAAAATAAAATAAAATAAAATAAAATAAAATAAAATAAAATAAAATAAAATAAAATAAAATAAAATAAAATAAAATAAAATAAAATAAAATAAAATAAAATAAAATAAAATAAAATAAAATAAAATAAAATAAAATAAAATAAAATAAAATAAAATAAAATAAAATAAAATAAAATAAAATAAAATAAAATAAAATAAAATAAAATAAAATAAAATAAAATAAAATAAAATAAAATAAAATAAAATAAAATAAAATAAAATAAAATAAAATAAAATAAAATAAAATAATAAAATAAAAAAGGAAACTGAAATAAAATCAAACAAAATAAAATAAAAGAAACAAAATTAATTAAATAAATAAGTAAGTTAATTAAATAAAACCAAATAATTTTAATTAAAAAAAGTTTATAAAATGCCAAAAAAAATTACAGTAAAATAAAATAAAATCAAGAAAAAATAATATAAAAAAATTTAATAAAAGAAACAAAATAAATAAAATAAAAAAATATAACTTAAATGAAGTGTTTAAAAAAATTAGTTAATTAAATAAAACAAAATACAGAAAAGCAAATAATTTTATATAAAAAAAAGTAAATAAATTGAAAAAAAAAATTAAAAGAAAAGGAACTAAAATAACATAATATAAAAAAAGTAATAAAAGAAACAAAATAAATTAAATAATAAAAAAATTAAAATGGAGTGTTTAAAGTTAAGTTAATTAAATAAAACCAAATACAAAATCCAAATAATTTTAAATCCAAAAAAAAGTAAATAAAATAAGAAAAATAAAATAAAATCAAATAATACGTATATTCTTCATTGTTCCTCATACATAACGAAGTAGTTTTATTATTCACAGCACCCAACTTCATCGCTGCCACATTGGCCTGCTGTATCCAAGCGGCTTGTATGCAGCAAAGCACTTTTACTCTCTTGTTTCTCGGCGTTGCACTCTGTGCAAGCGTTCTGGCTTATATTTGCTGTTTTCTTTTTTTGTGATGATTTTCATTTTTGTTGCGCTTCACCTTGATTGTTGGTTGGCAATTTTTTTTTTGTGTTTTTTAATATTTATTATTTAATTTTTTTGCTACTTGAGTGTGCTGCAGCTTGCATTGTGTGTGCAAAATGTTTTGCTCGTGGTGTTTGTCTGCCATAGTCGTTGCCGCCCGGAGATTGACTTATAAAAAATACATGGAAATTATAATAATAACAAAATTTGTTTGGCTGTTAAAGTAGCGAGATTTAATGGCTCCGCGGGTTGTGTGCTGAAAATCTTTTTGACGGTAAAAACGCCAGGTACTATATGTTAAGCATGTGTGTGTTCAGTTATGTATTTTGCTTGCTTGTCGATGGCATAACTAATTTGTGGTTGCGAGCGATTAGAAAGTTAATTAAAACATATATACGTGTATAAATTTTACTAAAATCTGAGTTCAAGGTTGCCAAAATTGGGTCGGCGAAAATGCCAAGGAAAAGTGAGAGCTTTTAAAGTGTGTTATTCCTGTGGTTTGGTGGTGTTTTAAAGTGGCATTTTCAAAAAAAAAAATATTTAATAAAAAAAAAAATAAAATAACATAAACAAAATAAAATAAAATAAAACAAAATCAAATAAAATATGAAAAAATAAATTCAAACAAAATAAAATAAAATAAAATAAATTAAATAAAATAAAGTAAAGAAAAATAAAATAAAAAGTAGTTAGCTTATATGAAAAATCTCAAACGCTTATATTTATTAGTAAGAAATTAGCTTCAATAGTTTCTTGACTCGTTTTTCCATTACTCTTTAATTTTCAGGCGAATTTTGATGCTAAGCGAACTTCATTTCTTGAAAAATAATAAAACAAAAATAATAAATTTTATTTATATGACTCAAAAGAGCAAGGGGATAGAATAAAATAAATATATTTAGTTATTTCGAAACCCCAATAATTATTATAATCAAAAATTAATTAAAAATCCTGGCAATGTGCGCCTGCAGGCCACATATTTTCGCATGTGTTTAAATATTTGGTTATATAATGCGCGTAAAACCACCAAATAGGCGTTGTATATTCTCATATAAATTTAATTAATTATATACATACGTTAGCAGAAACATGCTGCACTCATGTGTGATGCTCTGCTTCACTACTCATTAATAAATTAAAATTATAAACGGGTATGGATTCGTCTAGAGAGGAAAAAACGCAAAAGCAAAATAATAACTAACTTTTCTAATAGTATAACCGCCATTGCGACAAATAAACGCACACCAACTGCGTTGCAGTCTCCAGTGAAGAATTATCAAGGTCTCCTGTGGTGTCGAGCACTCCAGCTATAGTAACTCCAATGGGGACGCAAGCACGATATTAGACTGTGCTTACTCAGAAATATACGCTCAGCCGCTTATAAGTATACATATGTGTGTATGTATGTATGTGGCTCAATGAGCAGCTAGAGTTGCTACACCGCGTTAAGCGTAAAAATGCGGTTTTGCATACATATGTACATATGAATATATTTACTCGTACATTTTATTCATGTTAGACACGGCGTATGAGCAATATATGTGCCTAGCTTGAAGTTTACGCATTCTAGATATACGTAACAATGTATATATGTATATTTATGTATTCATATTTTGAATATGTAGGTATATATATATATATAAGCTTTATAAGTGAGAGCGTATGTAATTTATTAAAATTTTAATGGGCGTGAATTTTAATTTAATTTACGTTGCGTAGTGTTGGTAGGATGGCGGTGTGGTATCAGTGAGCGATGAAAATGAAAGTGAAATTCTATGGCGGTTTCGATAAGTGTATAACTTTTTCAATTATATTATTTAAAAAAAAAAAGAAGAAATTCTAAACATTTAAAATATATATTTATTTTACTTTTTTCATATTATTTTATTTGATTTATTTATTTTATTTTATTTTAATTTATTTTTATTTTATTTTATTTTATATAATTTAATTTAATTTTATTTTATAATTTGTTCTTTTATTTTATTTTATTTTATTTTATTTAATTTAATTTTATTTCATTTTATTTTATTTATATTATTTATTTTTTTTATTTTATTTTATTTTTTTATTTAATTTAATTTTATTTTATTTTATTTTATATAATTTAATTTAATTTTATTTTATTTAATTTATTCTATTTTATTTTATAATATATTATTTTATTTTAATTTTTATTTAGTTTTATTTAATTTAATTTAATTTTATTTTATTATATTTAATTTTGCTTCATTTTATTTTAGTTAATTTTATTTATATTATTTATTTTATTTTATTTAATTTTTTTATATTCTTTGATTTTGTTTAATTTTATTTTTTTATTTTATTTTATATAATTTTATTTCATTTTATTTAATTTTTTTTTAAATTTATTTTATATTAATTTATTATATTTTATTATATTATTTGATTTATTTGATTTATTCTGTTTTCAATTTTATTTCATTTCATTTTATTTTATTTTATATAATTTTAGTTTATTTCATTTTGTTTAATTTAACTTTACGAGAATTATTGTTACCAAAAGTGTTATGCTGCCGAAAGTGTTATACCATCAAAAGTGTTATGCCATCAGAAATATGATGCTACCAAATTAGAGGCTAGATTTTTTTGGTAGTTAGAAACTTTGGCTTATTTTAAAATATAGCTTATCAAATGCTGCTAAACATAATATTTGGCTTAACATAAAATATGGCCAAACACTTTTTTAATTAATTTTTTTTGTACAACATAACATCATAAAATTAATTTGTTATCAAATCGAAATTTTCTCTTATCGTAATATTAAATCTTTTTAATTTTTATTTATTTTAAATTTTAAGCAGTAAATTAAATACAAGTTTAACTGAATTTAAGTAGTCTAGGCTCTAACGTTGCATGCTTCCCCCAAATACCGTCATTGAGGCGACACAAAATGAAAAGTTTTCCCAACGAAATACATAAATTATGCTTTTACATATAAATTAAGACGTACACAAAATTTATGTACAATAGTATGTATGTAAGTATGTGTGTGTTGCCATATGTTTCAGTCTTACTTGTGACTGTAGTTTTAGCTACACTTGGGTATAACACATATATACAAATATACATATTATGAGTTCTTTTGCTCACAGCAAGTAGCGTCTGTCAGTCTGTGCGTGTCAAAATGGACTTGCCGAAATAAGAGAATTCGCACAAATTTTATTTAAATATATGTACATATGTATATTTCGTAAATATATGCGAAAATATATTGTGAGCACAAAACTGAGTGGAAGGTGATATTTTGATAGTACTGTGGCGATATTATCTGTTTTATTTGCTAAATTCCTTAATATATTTTTTCTTAAATTTTTTTTTTAATTTTAAAAGTTTTTATATAAGAAAAAATCACCGTCGGTCGTCTACATAATTATGTTCACCAGTGTATAAAAACAAATATATATTATATACATATATCCATATGTACGTATGAAAGCCTCAAGCGCTGTCTGCTAGATTTCTCCAAAAAAAAAAAAAAAATTTGTTGTTTTTTGCTTTTATTTCCGCTGCAGCCTATGCGAGCTCTGTGCTTAACTTCAACATCTTTCAAATGCAAATATGTGTCTTTTGAGTTTAGCTTCTCTTACATTTTAGTTCCACAAAAAACTCTTAACGGTTTTTTTTATTTATTATAATTTAATTTTTTTGTTGGTGGCAGCGTAAGTCTAAAATGTCTCCTCGCGGTTCATTTTGCATAAGTTTCTTTTTCGTTTTACTTTTACTTATTTTTTAAATTTTTTTTTCATTTATTTTTTTTTTTTTGTTAAATTTTTTTTTGTATATTTAATTTTTGCTCCTAAACCACGTTTTGTATTTTGGCGTGACTTTCCTGTCTTTTTATGTGCTTTGTCGCGTATTTTATCGTTGCCTCTTTTGCACTTTTGTTGCTATGTGCCAGCTTGTAGTTAGTTGATTGTTGGCATTTTTCGCTGAAGATTTTCTTTATTTTTTATTTTTTTTAATTTTTATTTTACTTTATACATTATTTTCCCCTCATTTTATTCATTAAATTTCTCTTTCATTTTATTTGCGGCTTTTATTTAGACACCTCATCGTCGTTTACGCTTCATCAGCGTTGAATCCGCTATTCATATTATTTAATTTATTTTATTTTATTTTTTCAAATATCTTTCGTTAGTGTCTGCTAAGTCCCACCTGGCTTATCTACAGCTCATTACCGTTGTCTGCGCGTTTGCGACTTTTATTTCATTAGTTTATTGTATTTTCCTAATGCAGTGTAAATTTACACTTGTGTGTCCTTGGTAGTATTGAGTGTAAGCAGAAGAGGAAACAAAATAAAAGAAATGAAAGAAAAAAATATAATAATTTAAGTACACACCTGTCGCTTTTGGTCAGCGCTTTTGTAGATTTTCATGTGAAAAATTTTCTTTGAAGATATTATTTAGCATATTATTTTATTTTATTTTACTTTATTACATGTATTTAATTTTTTTTTAACTTTTTTATTATTTTTTCTGTTATTTTGTTTTGTTTTATATTGTTGTATTTCCTGTTATATTATTTAATTATAATTCAATTCATTTTGAGTTATTTGATTTTTTTTTAATTTTACATCACATCAAACATTTGTTTTATTTTAATTCAGTTTATTTTGTTAAATTTATTTTATTTTATTTAAATTAGTTTTATATTATTTTATTCAATTTTATTTCATTTGATTTTATTTCTTTATTTTATTTTATTTTCTTAATTTATTTCATTTGATTTGATTTTGTTTTATTTTAATATATTTGATTTTATTTTCATTGACGATATTCTACTTGATTTTATTTTATTTTATTTTGTTTTATTTTATTTCAATTTATTTTATTTTATTTAGTTTAATTTAATTTCATTTTTATTTTATTTTATTTTATTTTTATTATTTTTTTAATTTAATTTTTTTTTGTATATTATTTTATTTTATTTGATTTGTTCTTATTTTATATTACTTTATTTTATATTATATTATATTATTTTAGTTTATTATATTTTATTTTATTATTTTTATTTCAATTAGTTTAATTTGGTTTTATTTTATTTTATTTTACTTTATTTAAATTAATTTTATTTTATTTTAGTTTTATTTCATTTATTTATTTATTTTATTATTTTTATTTCAATTAGTTTAATTTGGTTTTATTTTATTTTATTTTACTTTATTTAAATTAATTTTATTTTATTTTAGTTTTATTTCATTTGATTTTATTTTATCTTATATTATATTTTTTAATTAATTTAATTTTTATTATATTTTTTTACATTTTAATTTATTTAAATTTTCATTTTAGCTCGCTTTAATTTATTTGATTTTATTTTATTTTTTTTTAATTTTTTTAAATATTTTTTATTTTATTTCAATGGACCTTATTTCAATTTATTTGTTTTATTTTAATTAACTTAAATTTTATTTTATTTTAATTGACTTTATTTTTTTATTTTATTTATGTTTTCTATTGTATTTGATTTTATTAAAGTTTTTAATTTTGCTTTTCTATTTTATTTTATTTTGTTTCATTTTATTTTACTTTATTTTATTTTATTTTATTTTATTTTATTTTATTTTATTTTATTTTAATTTAAATAAATTTTTTTTTAATTTAATTTATTTATTTTAATTAAATTTATGTTAATTTTATTATATATTTTTTTTTATTTTATTTTATGTTTGTTTATTTTACTTTATTTGATTTAAGTTAAATTTTAATTTATTTTAATTGACTTCATTTTAGTTATTTTATTTATGTTTTCAATTTTATTTGATTTTATTTTAATTTTTAATTTAGCTTTTTTATTTTATTTTATTTTATTTATTTTACTTTATTTTATTTTAATTTAATCAAATTTTATTTAATTTAATTTATTTAATTTAATTTAATTTATTTTAATTTTATTTTATTTTAATTTTTTATTTATGTTCATTTATTTTACTTTTTTTTCTTACGGTATTTAATTTGTTGCTTTGTTCTGCTTACTGTATCGTCCCTCCATTTTTATTTGTGCTCACATTTTGTCTTTCCTTCTTCCACTGCAGAACATACGTATAACTCAAGCGTGTGGGCGTTTTAGCAATGACAAAGCGTTGGATATCCGTTGCCTGTCAGCTGGATACGCCACAGCGACTAAGGTAAATTTATTATAGGATTGCGTTAAGCGTACTTGCGCGTTTCGTCGGTCTCCAGCTAGCTCTAATATATACCACAAATCAGCAGACACGCACATGTACATATTTATTTGAGAGCAGCTTCGGCTGTTTTGAGGTGTGAGTACGTACATTCCTCCGAAAATATAAGCACATGTGCATATACATATATATATTTATGTTTTTTTTTTATAAGAGGACTAGTTGCATATATTCGCTTAATGTTGCTTAATGTCTTAGAGGTCAGTTTTCACTTGGAGAGCATACGAGCGTTGGAAATCCTGAGTTCGTTCTGAGATAATGACCGGTGTAGAGGTAGTCAAATCCAACTGGTGATGTTTATATATTTATTAATAGCCAGACACCGACTGATAGCGTGGCTCCTTTTTCGTTTTAGTTAAGCTATATTAAAGTGAATGAAGAGGGTTTTGGTTGAACCTCCTGCACTTCAAGAAAAATTATTAAAAATATATCAGAAATTGGAGCAAAACTGCTGATTTAAACATTTTGAATGTGACAATACAAAGAATATAACCCAAAATATCAAAAATCTTTCAACAAAAAAATATTACTCTTTATTTTCATTCTTAATCATCTTTAGTATGAGAGCAAAAAAAAAAAAAAACTTCCCAAAAACTTTTAAATATATGACAGTTTCGAAATTCAACAAGCCAAAGAGCAACCAATACTACATACATATATACATATGTACATATATAAATACTTCATAACACATCATAACTGTCAAAATTTGTACTCCTTTCTCTGAACTTGTGCAGACAATGTTTTTCACAATATTGTATTCATGCCGTGCGCTACAAAATCACAGCCATACATTCATACATAAATATACATAAATACACTTTAAAAAGGTACTTTATTGTTTTTTGGCACACGAACTCGAGTGATTTCGAATAACAAGTATTCCGCATGGCGTGATTCATTGAAATTCAAAATGTCTTCATGGACACTCGAGAGACAGAGACATTAGACAGATGCAGCGATAGGGAGCGAGAGAGAGAGACAGTGGCAGTTTGGGCAACAAAAGTAAGCGACAGGTGGGGGAGAGAGAATGAGAGGAGAGGGAGAGTAAGTGTGTGTGTGTGTGTGCTTGCCAAAAGTTACGCGCCGCAGCTGTAGACTTGTTAAAAACTTTTTACGCCATCACTCTCTTACCCAACACAAAACAACCATCCCCACCACCTACACAACCTTTCGGTGAAAATACAATACAAGCAAAATGCCAAAGTAAAGACTAAACATCAAAAAATACTTTTTTATTTTTATTTTTTATTTTTATTTCGTTAGACAATTCATTTCAAGGCTACTGACACTCTCTCAAGTCTCTGAGACTGACTAAATGGATGACTTCAACTTTGCACTCAAATAAATATGCTTATAAATATTTATATATATGTATGGATGTATGGATGTATGGATGTATGTATGTATATATGTATGTAAGGATGTGTGCTTTTACTGGCGGGCACAGAAAATTGTTGAAGTGTAAGGAACATTTTTGAAGTGTAGTTGGACATGAATGAATGAATGAATGAAGAGTGGGTGTATGTATATACGTATATATGTATGAATGAGTGAATGAGTGAATGTTAAAAGTATTCACAAAAGTTTTCGCACTTTAATTGCGTTTGTCTGACTGTCTTTCAGGGCTCTCGCACACGCGCCATAGTCTATGCTATTCTATTTCAGGTGGATTTTGAATTCTATGTAAAAACATTTAATATATTTCTATTTGATTTCTATTGAGGTAATTTTTTTTACTATGCGAAATTTTATGAATTTATGGAATGTTCATTTATAAAGTGAAGACTTGGAGGTTGTAAAAAAGGAATACTTCGATTACTTTGATTGCCTTGGGAATTATTTACCACTTTAAGGTTGGACTAAGGAGCAATCCAGAGATTTGCTATACCAATAGTATGAACGTAACCAAAGAATCACTTACATAAGTGCACGTTATTACCTCCAAGTCCAAATACACTATCCACTATTCAAACTTGCCTTCGGCCGAAAGACCCATCCTACATAGTGCCGATCTCTCAACTTCATAAGGACCTTTGCTTCACAGAAATTTTTTTATCAAGGGAATAAGAGTCCAAGATATTTGTGAAAGACTTAGAAGGGACCTGCCAAAAGTCAATTATCACGAAAATCATAAGAATTTAATCCAAGTTAAGCACTAAAATTTTTATAAATGTAAGTTGTAGTGGTCTGGTGGCTAGCACTCGAGAAAAAACTTTTCTAAACTTCATAGAGTGCAGTGGGTAGCTTTTCTATGTATGATTGGTACACTGTGAACCACACCTACAGAGGCTATGAATGTCATATGAGATCAACACGTCACAGATATAAAGGGGAAGCTGAATACAGCTGCGCTGAGACTACAAAAGTAACTGAATTATACGAATACCAATATATTAGGTACAGTAAAAAGTTCGTTCGGTTTTTTTATTGATTTTTCATAATATGATAACTTTGTGTACATTTGTCCGATTTAAGTAATTTTGTTCGTAAACATATTGCCAACGAGATGCCAACTTCAATATACCCCTCTCGTAGAAGGCTGCGTCCCTATTGGCAAAAAACTCGGAGAGCCAATTTTCACAGGCCTCTCTTGTGGCCAACTTTTCACCATTAAGCGCGTTCGCCATGGACAGGAAAATATGGTAATCATTTGGCGCCAGGTCCGTACTATAAGGTGGGTGCATTAGGACCGATTTCGCTTGACGTTGTCGTAAGTGATCCACTTTTCATCGCCAGTCACCAAACGCTTCAGAAATGTGTCGATTTTGTTGCGATTCAGCAGCGATTCACAGATGGAAATTCGGTCCATCATGATATTTAGCGTTAGTTCATGTGTCACCCAAACATCGAGCTTCTTTTTGAATCCAAGGTTATGCAAATGGTTCCAAAGGGTTTTCTGGCTTCTCTTTAGTTCCCCAGCAATTAAATAAGTACTCACGTGACGATCTGTTTCCACTATTTCCATGATTTTATCGCAATTTTCGACGACAGGCCTCCCGACCCGTGGTGCATCTTTGACATCGAAATTACCGGAACGGAATCTAGCAAACCACTTTGAAGTGAGTATGCATCTGAGACGTAAAATTCGCTCTCGCGATGAATAAATATCAAATTCATTAAAATTTCACCAACCATTTTCGATACTCTTGCTGTTGTATAGTGTCGGGGTTTCAACGACAATAACATCCGATGAGTCTGGCATTAGCTGCTTTTGTGTTAAAATATTTGTGAAAAATGTATAGTACTTTGCGTGTCAAGGAAGTCGATAGCTGCAGTAGATAATGGGAAGAGAAGACGATTCAAGTGACAAAGGATATGTTGGCTGAATTATGACGTATGTATGAATGAAAATAACTTAACTTTGAAATTTTCCACACCGCAGCTAATATTGGTAGAAGAGAGAGAGAGAGAAAGAGAGAGCGAGAGAGAGAGAGAGCGAGAAGAGAGAGAGAGAGAGAGAGCGAGGGAGAGAGAGAGAGCGAGGGAGAGAGAGAGAGAGCGAGAAGAGAGTGAGAGAGAGGGAGAGAGAGAGAGAGAGGGAGAGAGAGAGAGAGAGAGAGAGGGAGAGAGAGATAGGAAGCCTATACATCGTCGATGAAATAGAGTGAGCGGTTGTAGGACTCTGACTGACATCAAGTTGAAAGAAGTTGGAAACTTGGCTTAAAGATTCTTAAGTCGACTTAGAAGGAGAGGAATTATGTTATCTTTTTGGCATTGAGAGAACTTAAAATGAAATCAGAGAGTAAAGTACTAGAGACAAAGTGGAAAGCTAAAATGCTAAGAACTTAATGAAAGCTACTTAATTGGTGCTTTGTAACCACTTCAGCGGACTGAAGACTGAGCTCCTCGGTGGGGTTGATGTTTTCCCAACAAATGGAGGGATCTACAATTTAATCGAAGCCGCCTCCGAACGGCCGATGTGCTTTTATTGCATTTCAGAAATATACTTGGAAGGCCTCACATTCCCAGTCGAGGAGCGTCCGCAACTAAAAAGATAAATTTTCTATAATTTTTCGATGTTAGTCAAACCAGGACTCGAGCTCTGGTTACTGCCAAAGCTACTAACGGTACTTAATTCAAGCTTCTTTCATCTTAAAACATTAAACTCTTCAACAAATCCCGCCCAGAGGTGTGAGCCAAACATAATTTAAGTTGTTGGAACACAGTGATTTGTCTGTAATTCAACATAACCTATAATTTAACCACCGAAGGGATGGCCATATAATCATAACTCAATGGAAAATTTACAGGAAAGTGCCAGAGTTACAAGCCAAGAGTTGAGGATTGAAGCAAGGAATGTTAGTGGGGAAGAAAGTCGGCGAGAGAGGGGTGTGTGTGAAGCACAAACACAAAATATATACATAGTTTAAGTCAAAGTTGGAAAGTGTTACAATGTGGCAGATGGGAATTTCAGCATACGAAAGTGTGATGTACAGTACATACATACATATGTAAAATGTATGCAAATGTATGAATATTTGAGTAAGCAAGTTGGTGGCGAAGGCGTGACTCAAGCTTCAAAAACTACATATGTATATATATATATATATATATATATATATATTATATATGTGTGTTTAGCTAAAAACAACTGCCATTTCGTTAAGCGTCTGTACATGGCAATCATCATAAATGTCAGCGTTGATTTAACTTCGTGCGCTGTTGAATATTTCATAAAGTTACTAAGTAAACGAAGCGAATGAAATGCGACGCATTGCCTGGTCAGGGAATTAAGTGAGAAGCATGCGCTAGTACGAGTATGTAGCTGGTAAGGGGAATATACATACAATGTACATATATGTATTTATATAACAAGAGTGTATATTGCAAAAGGTGTTAGAAAGACAGGAGGGGGAGTAAAATGGGGTGGGAATGTTGCGTGGCAGGGGCTACTGTGATAGGTTATGGGGTCAGCGTGAACAATACAGATACTGACCCAGCAAGCACTAACATCAACTTACAAATTGCATAACATATACACATATAAACATATGTAAATACATATTTATGTGTATAGAAAATTGCGTGTGAAGTAATTTGTGATACTGGTGCACACAGTTCAGCGCCAATTTTGAATTAGTAACTTGCTAAACAAGTGTTGAAAAGTTTAATTTTTAAATAAGGTGAGCACATAGTTGTACATATGTATGTAATTTACAATTAAACATGATATTCAAGCACTGACTTATATGAATGCATGTAAAAATGGGCTAAATTTCCTAACAAAACTACCTAAAAGTAAATAAAAATTCTGAGTTTTGCTACATTAGTATAGTCATCATTATACAGAGCATTGCCACACGAAAACAACAAAAAAATGTCTCCTACCCCACGGCTGCTTTTTCAACTACTAATGCGAGCTTTCTGCCTCTGCTCAGCAGTTTCCTTCTCTGTTTCGATTACCTATCTCCATTGCGATATTAGAGTTTGTGCTCATCAATCCAAGAGCTGTAATTTCTGTCTGACTCTCCTTTCCTGGCTATTCGTTTCTAAGACAATCAACAGTATCTCTGCTCTGTGCGCATTGGGTAGAGTTCACATTTATTATTATCATTTATTAGTTATTTTATTTCATTTTCTTTTATTTTATTTTGCTTTATTTTATTTTATTTTATTTTATTTTATTTTATTTTATTTTATTTTATTTTATTTTATTTTATTTTATTTTATTTAATTTTATTTTATTTTATTTTATTTTATTTTATTTTATTTTATTTTATTTTATTTTATTTTATTTATTTTATTTTATTTTTTTTATTTTATTTTATTTTATATTATTTTATTTTATTTTATTTTATTTTATTTTATTTCATTTTATTTTATTTTATTTTATTTTATTTTATTTTATTTTATTTTATTTTATTTTCTTTTATTTTATTTTATTTTATTTTATTTTATTTTATTTTATTTTATTTTATTTTATTTTATTTTATTTTATTTTATTTTATTTTATTTTATTTTATTTTATTTTATTTTATTTTATTTTATTTTATTTTATTTTATTTTATTTTATTTTATTTTATTTTATTTTATTTTATTTTATTTTATTTTATTTTATTTTATTTTATTTTGTGCCGAAGTTCCGTGTTCATGTCTGAGAAAATTTTCGAATATAATAAAAAATATTTATATTTGTATGGATATATGTTTGCACTTCAAGGAATTACAGAAGTGAACACCTTTCGTACTAACTTGTGTATATTTTTCTAAAAGCAGCAGCTACAAAATCTATTTTGAATATGAAAACAACGCTCATTTAAATTTTAATTGCTTTATAAATGTTAAAAAGCCCTTGAACTCTTTTCCTTTCAACTGCAACAATAAATGTTTTATACACAGCATGCAACTCGTACAGCCTCTTAACACTTGCAACATGTTGGCAAATTGTCGAGGTGTTTTGTGCATAAAAATTACAAAATGCTTTTTCTTTGGGAGTTTCGCAGGAAGTAATGAAAAAGTTATTTTTCAGTGCTAAAATTAACAAAAAAAAAATATTTAGAAGAATTAAAACTAATATATTAAAAAGGGTATGCAAAAAAAATTCTTCTTCCACCAAAATTTGTATATTAGTTGTGAGAGAAATTCTTATAAAATTTCATTTAACTTTACATTTTTTTTGCTCTAAACATTACACTTTTACCTTTGACCTTTTGATTTTGTTGCAGTTGTAGTTTTCACTTGACTGCCACCAAAAAAGAAAATACAGAGTGGCTGATGGATACATAGTTTGAAAGAAAATTACAAAGAAAAAAATGGTAAAGAGGAGAGAGAACACTGAAGAAAAAAGCGAAATATGTTGTTTTAATTGCAGTCTTAATGTGTTGCCACGGCAAAGTTTTGCACTTAGAGTACAGCTTCGAGACTTGTATTTGTGCTGAGGCTTTTAACGTTTGAAGGCGAGGAAAAAAAGGTTCTCAGGAATAACTAAAATGCTGTGGACATCAAGCTTGCTAATGAACTTGACCGATGTTGATTTCATCCTTCTCGCGCTGGCTATACTGATCCAGCGAACACATTCTACGTGAACGTCCTTGTAGTGACACAGTCAAGGCAACGGTGGTAGAAAAGTGTCAGACTTTAAAATCACAGATCTAGGAAGAGTCAATACAACAGAAAATTACTGTCTAGGTACTTTCTTTAGATGATGCCAAAGTTACTTATTTCTCCGCGGCTGTACTACATATGTACCTACTGACCTGACATTCAGAATTAGAATTTGGGGAGGAATAGTAGCCTAATCGCAAGTATTAGTGAGCAGTCAGTTGCTAAATAAACGATCAGAGCATATAGACGATACTGTGAGACTAAACTTGGGGCGTGACTAAAAAGGACTAATTGTAGTGCCCATCGACGGCAACCATCTACTACAAAGAAAACATTGAAAAGGAGAACTGGTAAATAGGCTCTTCGTGAAATCAGATTCAGATAAAAGCTCACCCAAGCCAATTTCCGGTTGGTTGACTTAGCAAAAGACAATAAAATAAACCGAATCCTCACTGATATTCGCAACTCAGGAAGCTTCCAGAACTATGGGAAAATGACGACAGTGTATGTAAAGTAGATAAATTCCGCCGATATAAAAATTAAATAAAATTAAAAAAAAAAAAAATAAAAAAATACAACAAATACGAAGATTAAACCAAATAGAACTAAATTAAATTAAATAAAATTAATTAAGCAAACTAATAAAAAATTAAAAATAAAAAAATAAAATAATATAAAAAACAAAACAAACTAAAATAAAAAAAATTAAATTAAATTAAGTAATTTTAAATTAAACTAATTAAAATAAAATAAATAACATAAAATGAAGTTTTAAATACAATAAAATAGTATAAAGTGAAAAAAATATAAAAAAAAATAAAAAAAATAAATAAAATAAGACAAAATAAAAAATTAAAAGGAAATTTAATAAAATAAAATTAAATAAATTAAAATAAAATAAAATAAAATAAAATAAAATAAAATAAATAACATAAAATGAAGTTTTAAATACAATAAAATAGTATAAAGTGAAAAAAATATAAAAAAAAATAAAAAAAAATAAATAAAATAAGACAAAATAAAAAATTAAAAGGAAATTTAATAAAATAAAATTAAATAAATTAAAATAAAATAAAATAAAATAAAATAAAATAAAATAAAATAAAATAAAATAAAATAAAATAAAATAAAATAAAATAAAATAAAATAAAATAAAATAAAATAAAATAAAATAAAATAAAATAAAATAAAATAAAATAAAATAAAATAAAATAAAATAAAATAAAATAAAATAAAATAAAATACAAAATAATAAAATTCAAGAATATCGAAATAAAATAACCTTAAATTAAACTTATAAAAAGCTTAAATAAAATTTTTATATAAAATGAATTAAAATAATTTTTAATTAATTTAAAAAAAAACAAATGACAAAAAATTAAAGTTAAATAATCTTAAATAATATCAAGTAAATCAAAATATAATAAATAAAATAATATAAAATAAAATAAAATGAAAAAAAGTAAAATAAAGTAAAATAAAATAAAATAAAATAAAATAAAATAAAATGAAATAAAATAAAATAAAATAAAATAAAATAATATAAAATAAAATTAAATAAAATAAAATAAAAAATAAAATAAAATGAAATATATTAAAATAAAATAAAATAAAATAAATATAACTAAAATCAAGCAAAATAAATTAAAATAAAATAAAATAAGATAAAATAAAATTAAATAAAATAACATAAAATAATTTAAAATAAAATAAAAAAAAATTAAAATAAAATAAATTTAACTAAAATAAAATAAAATTAAATATATAATATAAAATAAAATAAAACAAAAACAATAAAAATAAAATAAAAAAATTAAATTTTTTTTAAATTAAGGAAAATAAAGTAAAATTAGTGAATTAAAAGAAAACAAATTAATTGAAATAAACATAAGTAAAATTAAATATAGTAAAATAAATTAAAATATAGTAAGTTCAATAAAATAAAGTATAGTAAAATAAAGCAAGATTAAAAAAAAAATAAAAAATTATGAATAACTGAGATAAAGTAAAAACAATGGTATAGTAAATTTAATAATTTTGAATAAAAGGTAATGAAATTAGATAATAAAAATGAGTAAAAGAGTTAAAATTATATAAAATAAATTAATTTAATTAAGAGTTTTTAAGTGAAACTAAATTAAACAAATCGAATTTAAAATTAAATTAAATTATTTTTGAATATTATAAAATAAAATTGCTTATTTACAAGTACAACTTAAATGACTCGTGAACATAAGTGTTTGCCACTTGCATACCCTTCATATACATATATGTGTAGGTACAAGGTTTTCATTGCGTCTGACAGTTTGAATTGCGCGCGGCAGCACCTGCAGCGCGAATATCAAATCTCACAAGGTCACATGACATCTACACCATATGCAGGTGAATATGTTAACTCAAAAAAGTATAAAAAATAACAGAAATTAAATAAAAATGTATAAAAAAGCAATAACTTGCAATATACAGCTGGGGTTGGCGCCGCCACTCACACATACACACACACACGCACATACAGATGCACATTCACTTCAACCGCCGCTGATTGTCAGTGTCAACTGCTGTTGTCTGGCTGGCTGCCACCTGCTTGTCTGCTTGTCTCTTTGCATGTATGACTGTCTGCTTTAAGTGTAGCCGCCACTTTTACTTTATTTCAAATAAATTTTTTTTTATCTTGTTTTATTTGCTTTTGCTGTTTTGTTTTTTTCTTGTTCCTTTTATTTTGTGCTGCCCAATGCAATTCATTTCATCTGCCGAGCTGTTAGTGTCATTGAATTGCTTTTCACACACACAAAACACGCTCACCCTCGAACTGTACGATCCTTACTTGAGTATGTATGTGTGTGTGTGTGTGAAAGCATTTACATATAAATATGTATTTTGTGATATTGGTTAAGCACCTTTTCAGCAACCTTAACCCTGCCTACATTTTCGCCTTGTACGCCTCACAAATGTGAGTGAAAGTTTTTGTCACTCTTCTTCGTTCTTCTCTGCTCTTAAGTGCATTAGCATTGACATTTTTAAAGCCTCGGGCACTTAGCAGCCTCAAGGGGCACAAATACAAGCACATTTATTTCGAGAAAAAAAAATTGTTGATTCAAAACAGCTGTTGGCTGGGCTAGAGGCGATACTGCACGGTGTGCCGGTTTCGGAGAAAACGCGTTTAGAATTAATAGATGATGGCTGGTGTTAAATACCAAGAAAAGTGGGTTTAATATGGAGGATAAAATCAAAGTTGGCTCTCAGCAGCCCACCCTCACATCTGAGGACAAAAACTCAAATAAGATGACCAAACTGATATGCAGGAAGGCCACAGAAGTTCTTCTCATATACAAGCACCATAAGGAATTTCATTTTATAAGACGAGGCTGAAAAACCTTCTTGTCTCAGAAATTTTCCATAAATATTGCGCGTATGGGAACTAAGCCCAATAACCTCGAGCCGACACCCCTTGAAGATTTCTTGAGGGTCGTGAAGCACCTAGAGCTGCTTAAATGCGAGCTAGTGCGTCTTTTGGAACCGGAGGTTAAAGGAAAGATTTTTCCGATATACCCCTGTTATTGCAGTTGTTGTTATAGCGACTACCAAACCTCGCTTAGGGTCAGGCAGGGGCTGTTTCGACGTGTTCGGACTAGAGACAGAAGGGTGTTCGATTAGTTGGTTTTAGATGGCACACAAAGGGGAGGTTAGTGTCGTGTGGGGAAATCTTGTATGCCGGACAAAAGTCGGGTACGTCAGGGAGAAGTCTGATGGGTTAGGTTTCAAGTACGTTATTCATGGAAAGAGAGTCTAAAAAGATTTTTTAAAAAAATCTTCTTAACTGACTTATGCCCTAATTATACGATTAAAGCCGATCCAACACTAAAACGTCAGACATTTCATCTTTTTGTTATTCGGTACCACATGATCTTTCCAATAGAGTAGAGTCCTTCTTCTTCCACTGCTTCTGCCAGCACCTACTAAGTCCAATTCTTTCACAACTGGGTAGTTGTCGGGTCGGGTGGAATGGTTCCCAACAGGGGTGTTGATATGATTGCGAAAGACTCTCGACATCTTTCTGCGTGAACATTGTGGGTTAAGCTCTCAAGAGCCATAAAGAGACTTGGAGGTAGTTTTACTATAAGCTCTGAAAGAATATACCTCTGCACACTTAGATCTCACTTCAGTTCCATGAACGTTAAGCTTGTACCATGGCTTGTTATTGATCATTCAGGTGATCGGGCTTAAATGCAAACCTCCCATTTAGTGGAGGTTCTGAAACGATGTGAAGCTTTTACTCAATTCTAGAATCCAGCCTAAAATCCTGTCTTGGGATGGAATATAATCAGCAGTTTGTCGGCGGACGTTCAGTTTTTGCGGGACATTGATTGAGTGTGGGTTCTTACATATTGGTTCTCACATCTGCGAAAACCCTAGTAACCTAGTGGATATAAAGGTGTGCCGTCTTCTTAAGATGGAGTTTTAAGCAGGCGAATCGATCGGACATCTTCTAAGGAACACCCGGAAACAGATGATTTTAAATCAAATATCTCGAAAAAGAATCTTCTATTTGAATTGTTATACGAAATTCCTCGTTCAAGGAATATCTTTATAACAGTTAATCTACGACCAGCCATCGGCCGCATTGAATAAAACTTTAACTCCATCCATTTTTGGTATTTAAATCTATTTTTGCTCTCAATAAAAGCAATATTTTCTGTAGTTACATTTAAGCTCCGAAATCAGTCTCACTAAACCACTGTGCCAAGTCATTAGTAGCACCTGTCAGTCAGTCAGCTTTAACCTCACTCTCCGCGCTCTTGCACTCTTCTAGAAAACCTCACGCGCGTACTCACACAAACACATACACGCGCACACAACGTCACATAGAGAGCATAAAGTTCGTAATTTTCATTTAATTTCACTTATTTCTCTTCCTCTGTTTGCCCTGAAATCTTCCTTTTGCACATCATCTTTCAGCGTCGTCATCATTTCGCCACTTCGCCACAACCACTTGTCCTCTAACAACTTTTCAACATTATGCGATTTTTCTATGCACCAACAACAAAGTGACGCTGCTGTTAGGCTTTTATGTTAGTACGAGAGCGCACAATGTTGTTGTTGTTGGTTTGTGTCAACGCTAAAACCTCTTAACCGCACATTATTACAAAAACAAGGCTATGCTATGCGACGCGGCGAGGTGAGGTGAGGCGACGCGCTACGACACGACAAGTGGAACGTTTGTAGGTGTAAAAAAGCGCGAGTCATCAGTTCATCACTCAATAGCATTGAGGGCGGGAAGGCTTGCGCGCACTCATGACTCGGTGGTAACCTTCACCTCGTGCAGGTCAGGTCGCGACAATTGCGCTTGCTGACTTTCAATTTTCGTAACTAACCTTTTTTTTGATACTTTGTTTTTTTTTTTTTTTGGTTTCGGCAAAAACACTCGCATGACGCTTCGAAAAAAGCTGATTCAAACTGGGAGTTCATGCTCTGCCGCCAGCAGTATTACTTCCCGCAACCCCACCACCAGCAATTTGCTTGGCGACTTTAGTGTCAACACCATTTTTCAACATCGTTAATTGATGTTTTGAATGCGCGCGAACCGTCATGGGTGGCTGCAGGCGCTTCGGGGTGATGCAGTGTCAGTCAGCGGCCAAAAAGAGCATGGAAATTTCGCAAAAATAATGCGTGTGGGTGTGTGTTGAAAAGGTGATGAAGTGGAATTTTCTTTGCCACATTTCAGGTAACCTTTCGTCAAGTCAGCTGGTTTTTGCTTTTGTTTTTTTGTTTTTGATTTTGTTTTTCGCCAAAATCATCAAAAAGTTCACAAGTCATGACATTGCAATTACAACTTTTATTGTTGCTTGAGATTTTTTTTCTAACACCACCAAAAATAAAAAAATGCTCGCTCATTGCTGCCGCAGTCGCCATAAGCGTGAACTACAAAAGCAGAGTAAAACGGTACAAATTTACTGTTAGTGACTTCATCCTTTCGTCATCTGCTTCATCAGCTCTCATTTAATGGCGCCAAAACTTAATTTATACAAAAACAAAAACTCGAGTTGAAATTCACATACAAGACAAATACCGCCATGTAACCATAAATACAAATAATAGCAACAATTTCATATAGTAAATATTATAATTCACTCCCTCAACAAATTGTTTGCTACATTCGCTACACCTCGTTTACATATCGCGCTCGAGGGCAACGCGCAACCTTGGCTCACCTTGAGCGAACGCGCATCAACTCAACTCAAACTCTTCACTCGTTAAATTACGCTTTCATTTAGGCGTCGTGGGTTGGGTCTCGGCGGCACACAGTGGGATTTTGATGAAAAATTAGTATATATTTATAATTTATATAAATCACTAATCAGTTCGAGGTGGTAACACTTCTTCAAGCTGCTGAATGTCTGTGAAAGAGCAACACCCGTATATAATGAGCACAACTATGAAGGGTTGAAAGTTCTATTACCAGATTACGAAGGAGTTCGAATAGAGATTGCCTGCTGGATTGCCGACCGAACTATTTGAGTTTGACGGCGAAGAATTAACAAGGTACAGGCATCTGCTACTTTGCAGAATAAGGTCAGCCGAAAGTAGGCCCGACGATTTGAGCTCAGATGTAATCTGCCCAATCCCCACAGTCTGCGCCAATTACAGTGGAATAATTCATCTCAGTTTCATATATAAGGTCCAGTAAATTGTGTGCAAGATCATAGTCTAACGTCAACGAGCTTATTAATGCTGCCTTATATACGCAATTGGCTTTATTCCACCAGCTGTGGTTGTTCTAAGGCACTCCATCCGGCTGATAGATTTTTAGCAGAAGTTTTTTTGTTTGACAAAAATATACCCGGAGGTCTTGGAACTCCTTTGCTTGGGGCGATCGCAATAAAAAGTAATATTTTTCTATTGATTTTTGAGGTGGGTGTGGCCCATTATCTACCCCTGGCAGTGCGCAGTGCTAACTACTCGGCTGAAGCGGCCATGACTTTAGACCTTTGAGATCCATCATTGAGCAGATATTATTCACGTTGTTTTAAATCTTGGAAAAGACTCGATACACGCCATATTTTCATCGTTGTAAACTAACCCTGGACAATATCAGAACCGCAGTCAAAATTAGAAATGATCCTCCGAGCGGTTCGATGGCAAACCAGATTTAAGACTATATAACTACGCCAACTTGATGTTAGAGATAAGAAGATCTGGAGAGCTAAATAGACAAGGTGCAACCTTCTACTGGTGTATGCCGATAACATTGATATCATTGAACCCAGCAACAGCGATGTTGCTTCCGCATTCTTCAAACTGGATACTGAAGCGAGACGAATGAGTCTGACAGTGATTGAAGACAGGGAGAAATACTTGCTCTTATCAAACAAAAAGTCAACCTTGAAGACGGAGATATTTTCATCTATCTTGGAACCAGAGTTAACATTGACAAGAGTCAACCAGGAAAATCTAACAGAGAATCACTTTTGCCAAAAGGTGCTACTCTACAAGTCGCTCATCCCTTTCTTCTCAATTTGTGACGCAGACCTCACTTAAGTGTCTTTGATTGATTCCGAATGGTGAAAAGAGAAAACGAGTTTCAATATGCGAGTTGAGAGACTGGAATGCTTCAGTGTATACAGGATTTATACTGAAATTCGTTTCTTTCAAATGAACTCCTGAATATTTTAACCATATTTTCTCCTAATTATACAATATATACCTAAGCATTTAAGGAAAATTATATTATATACATAATATTCAGTAACTCTCTCCTCAGTTAGGCATCTAGTATCTATATGAGTCTGCTTCGAATTAGGCAAAATTGCATAGTTATCCAGATCATCTAAAGGGAGGCCCAGAAAATAAGCTGTTTTGGGAAAAATTTATGAAAGTATTTTCTTATACTTCTTATTGGAGGACCACAATGTCTTCTAGAAACTCAGTTTGTCTAATAAAATATTTTTTTTTTGTGATGCTAAAATTAAAATTATTAAAAATAGATCTAAAAAAAAAATGCTAAGAAGTGATTTCAAATCTTTTTTTAATTCCTATTAAAAGTTACTAAATTTGATTAACTCTAAACCATTATTTATATTTCTACCTCATAAAATGTAAAACCGCACCACTGTGCAGCATTCAACACTTTGTTGAGCAACCTTTAATTCGCATGTGGTGTAACCGCTTTTATTTTTCACCTCGAAAATTTTTTCAGGAAAAAGAGTCGGAACAGAGTGGAAGAGAATAACAGGAGAGGTGAGTGGAATATAAGAGTTTCAAATTGCCATTAAAGTGGTGGCCACAGTTACTAACGAAACTCTAATGGAGAGATCAATTTTGTCAATTTCATGTGAAGAATGGATTTTCACCATAGTCGTACATATGTATGCAAAGTATGCTTAGTGTTGATGAAAGTGTGTAACAGAAGGGAACTTAAAATAAATTTAAGAGCATAACTTAAGCTACTGAATTGAAATTTCTGCTTTGTTTGCGGTGGCAGCGTCGCATTATGATTCGGTGACAAATGCCTACAGGCAGCCACACTTACAGAGGAGAAGGAGTTGGGATGTTGGAGTTAGAAGAAATATGTATTTGTAACAGCCCAGACAATGTTCTTCCAACATTAGATTTTAAAGCTACTTTAGGATGACGATATGTTTAAGACAAGAATAGAGAAAAGGTAAGTAAAAGCGGAACACATCATTTCAATCTACCTTGAATTAACTGAGGGATGGATGCGGGACTCCGATGATATTAGCATCTCCTTCGCTCAACTCGAAATCCCAATAATCTGGCTATCTATCTCACAGTCTCAAGAGAGCTAAGCTGTCATTAGCTCTCATCAAGTCGGAAGTGGCGATTAAACGTAGAAGTACTCCGAACAGACTATCAAAAAAATACGAAACAGCTGTGAGCTGAGTGCCCGAACATAATAATATTCCAAGTAAGTGTCCGGCGGACGAGCTAGCAAGAGCGATAACTCTTCTAGCAGTAATAAGCTTTGCACATAACGTGGGTTTGCCTTTTCACTGGAGAAGCACATGCTCAAACTGACCTTCACTGCATGACAATTACAGCTATAAGCGTTCTGGCGGAACGAAGAAGTGCTGGATCGGCCTCGATGTGAAACTCTGTGGCATAAAAAAAACTGTAGGGAGCCGAACCCCTACCTGGGTACTTCAGGAAGCAAGTACTCAACTACATAGACTCCATTATTGTGCACGACTTACAAGTACTGCTGGATAAAACGTCGTACAAACAAGCCTTAAACGTCATTTACCGGCAGTCTGTGAACACCTTCTTGATCTCACTTCCAGAGAACGACGTTCTCGGAATTCAAAAACACTGACCTCTGCCAAAAAAAGCGAACATTAGGTAGTTAAATGAGTTTACGTGCAACGTACCTAGGTAGATATGGCTAGATTTAATTCCTCTACGTCGGTTCTCCATGGAATAAAGTGATGGAAAGAGAATGCGTTGCTACTCTAATATTCATGGAGACTGAAAGGAGAAAGAGTCTGTTGAACACTACCTCTTTTATTGTCCAACCTTAACAACCCCGCGAAATAAGTTCCTTCAGAAACACTTTTTTGGTTGACTCGCTGAGCTAGCTTTATCTAATCTCGTAGCTTTTATAAGGTGCACTAAACGTTTTGTATATTTAAGGAGATCCTAGGAACTTCACAGTGATATCTCAAAGGGATTGAAGACATAAGTTCGTAGCTCGATGACCAACATTAACTCAATATCATCTCATCTCAATGGCTTATTTTTTATTCACTTAGACTTTCAGCTCATGAAATAATTCCTTAGAAAAAACACCGAACTCTATATTTCTCCATTTGAGACCATCACAACCTCAATTGTCTTAAATGTGACATCTCTATGCAGAAAATATATACCATACTATCTCTCTTGGACCCATTTAGATCACGTTTGTCTGTACTAGCAACGTATTGTGGTCCTACTTTTACGGCTTGTCTATGAATAAATGCCCTTAGTCTCCGCTCATTCTTTCAGATCTCATCTGTTTCTCCTTGAGCCGTTAGCCAAACGAGAGTTCGTATGTGCTGTACAGAAATCTCGTAAGAGAATCCGTGATACCTGCGGTAGAATTTTTCATGAGCAGGGATAGGGTTTAAGGCTTTAATTTCTCAGCTGTTATTTTGGATTCCGAAATCATGTTAATGAATAGAAATGAATAAAATCGGATACAATTTACAGCAGTTTATTTTGAGAGACAGTTGATAATAGTTTATTGTTTCTACAAAAGAACGTAATTTTTTTTTTGGTTTTTTAAAGAATTTTCTTCTAATGTGCCTCTATATATATTTTGCTCCCATAATTTCCTTTAAAATAATTATCTTTCCTCGTAGCCATAAATCTGTAATTAAGTGAAAGGAAAGAAAGTCATCTTCTTACTGTCTAAAAATTTAAAGTCAAAGATTCTTTGTTTTTTTCATAAATAATTTCTTTGAAATTTGAACTTTGCACATTCTGTTGTAATCTTCATTAATTATGTCATGTTCGGCAACTCATTACGTACACGCCCCCAATAAGCGGCAAAGGTTGCCGCAATATACGAACATATAATTGAACAAACACATATAGACTGGCATGCAAATATATACCTATGTACATCCAAGAGCACTGACAAAGATTTTAATTCCCAATAGCATTTCAGTGGAAAAACTCAGCGAAGCATATTGACAAATAAACAGAGGCACATTAACATACCTACATATAATATGTATATACATATGTAGTTACATGTATATCTATATACGCTGTAAACGAAAGAACTAGTTTATAATAAGTTACTTCGAGAATAGTAGCAAGCTAGCTACTAACTGAATTTTCCAAAAATGCAAATGGCATTTTTTATATGAACATATTTTACAGGTTGGCAATTGCCAGTTTTTGACCAGCAGTATACTAGCAATATACTAGTTCATTTTGGTACTACTCGTATATCAACTCAAAATATTTTATTTGCTTAAAAATTAAATTACAATTATTTTTAAATTTTCCAGAAAACATCTTACTGACCAATACTAGTGCCAAATGTAACTAGTCTAGTCTCAAACGAAAATTTATATTTGGCATGCAAAGCGAGCTAAGTCAGTGAGCTGAATGCCTATTTTGTATGTGATACTAGTATTTTGTACACAAAAATATCATACATGTAGGCAATTGTCAAATTTCGGTTAGAAACATACTAGTTACATTCTTGTGCAAATTCCTATTAATGGATTTTCGCACTAAAAAATTGTAGGTTTATTTAACTATACAAAAATAGAGTCATAACAACTTCTTACATTTTCATAAAATATTTTACCAACCTATACTGGTATCAAAAAGTACTAGTCCTCTCCTTACCATTCTTTTTCGAACCAAAATAAATTGTTTGTTTCATAATTTAATTAACCGTTGAAAAATAAAGTTATAGCAAATTCTTAAATTTTCGTAAAATATTTTACTTACTAATACTAGTACCAAATGGCACTAGTCCTTTTCTTACACATTTTTTTTCGAACGAAAATAAATTGTTCGCTTCATAATTTCATTCACCGTTGAAAAGTAAAGTTGTGGCAATTGCTTACATTTTCGAAAAATATTTTACTAAGTAATACTACTACCAAATGGCGCTAGGCTTTTTCTAAACAATTTTTTTTGTCTGCTTAACAAGCGTTTAAATAATTAAATTATAATATTTTCTTTTGAGTTTTTCAAAAAAGTATTTTACAAAATAGTCCTAGTCCAGTTAAGTATCAAATTTATTCTTTATTGTTTAACAAAGGAACTTAAAAGGAAAATTAAAGATTTTCAAAAAAGGCTTGACTTATGCATATAAGTAACAAATAGTAATATTTTTCAAAAGCACTTCTTGGTATCTTCATTTATATTTAAAATTTGTAAATATTAATTTTGTTTTTTTGACTGGTATTAAACTGGTACTTTTTGCGTCTGTTATGATTTTTCACTATGTGGTTCAATTGCAGTGGTTTTTTTTTTATTAAATTGTAACAAGTAATTTTTTTTCTATATTTTCAGACTAGTGTCAAACTAGTACCTTTTGTGCCTAGTAACAGGTTTTATAATATGGTTAAAAATCCAGCACATTTTTTATGGGAAATATAAAAATTCACTTTTTAATCGGTAAAAAAAATCATATTTTCAGACTAGTGTTGATTTAATACTTTTTGTTACTAGTTTGAAGTTTCATTTGAATTTTAAAATTACAGCATACTTTTTTAAGAGTATATGTGAAGCCATACTGCTTTTTCAGGAATTTAGTTTATTATCACTACATATATGTACATATATAGTGTATGTAAGAAATAATTTTCTTTTTTCAAAAAAATGCAAAATCTTGAGCATCCAAACCATATGCTTACAGCCGCCTACAACTTATATATACATATATACATAATATATATTTACTTAATTTCGTTACAAATACTTCACGCAAACCTACTAGAACAAGCGACACTTGATGTTGCTAAATATAATAGAAAAGGAAAAGCACTTCAACTTGTGCCACTTGCCACAAACAGGTCGCCTACTTATACATATGTACATATGTATAGAATATAATACATTTAGTGTGTGTGTATGTGATGGTTAGCCTTTCACTTCAACTCGACCTTAACTCACACATCCACCCACTCTACTCCCTTGCCCATTCATTCATTCATTCATTTTGCATTTGCTTACTTTTTCAAACATTTTAATCGCTCCGGCATGTCGAGCATCCACACCAATTACTTTAATGAATGACAAGTTTAAGCAGGCCTGCCTAACAAGCCGACGTCACTTTGTTGGTAATTGAGGCAAAAGTCGGCAAAGTCGAGCTGTCTGCCGCTGCTAGTAGCTTGGCAGGCGAGCGTATAATTCACACTTAAGCACAGCAAACAAAATAGCAGAAGATGAAGAAGAGTATGAAAAAACTTAGGAAATAAGGCTGACAACACAATAGTTGCGACTTTTTTGTTAGTTGTAGTTGTTGCTATTGTTGTAGGCTGTAGGTTTTTGTGTGTGTGATGCAGAGTGTACGCGCGCGTAGGTCAAAACGAGTGAGAGTGACATTAACAGCTCTGTATGTGGCATGTTAAATCTGCAAAGTCGTAATATGTTACATGACAAAATGTCTTAAGTATAAATTGAAAGGACTCTCTTCAGCACACACACAAACACACATGCCATACAAATTTGCACAAAGAAACCCGAGCACATGCATATTAGAAGTCAATTCATTTCAACCTTCTTAGAAGTGTGACCTCTTCGCTCTAAAAAGCTGTCACTCACTATGCTCAACAGATTATAATTTAACGGTAGATTTTTAATATTTTATTTTAATAATTTTGTGGAGACTTTAGTCGTCCCACTAAAGTAGGCGTATCCTTCATTTGATTGAAAATTATTTTAATTTTTATTTTTGTTATTTTAAGTCTCAATTTCTCTACCAAAATGTTGAGTTGAAGAAGGAAGCATTTGAAGAGAGAAAGATAAGAGTTTGAAATGTGTGAGTAGCTTGAGAGGCTGGTCGACAGGAACTTTTATAGTAGGTTTCAAATCCCACACACACTTTTGTGGGATCCAAAGGGCTGATCTGGCTACTGATTCGTGGAGTTAGCTGAATTTGCGGAGGATACAGCCCTCTAGCTTGCTAAATGGCAGTGAAAATGGGACATCAGCAGTTGACGAAACTGATTCCTCAGTTCCTCAGTAAGAGGTGACTAACATCCAATAATTCCCGCGACAGTCGGGACTTTATACCGGAACGACTCGGATTTTTATACGACCATGGATTTCACTCCCGCAATATTATCCGAAAATCAATTCGAGGATTACAACAACAAGAACAACAACAACACTCTGCTGCTTTTAGTAGCATGGCGGAGTTTGTGCTTGCCGCTCTCTACTTGATAGCTCACTGTTAGACAGTTATTAACTTTAAATAGACAATTCTCCATGTTTGTAATGCGACTAAGAGAGTGTGATCAACGAGTGATGAAAGAAGGTCCCGACAGCCCGTCGCAGAACACTTTCTTTAGGATAGACACGTGTAGAAGCTGAGCGATTCCTGCGGGAGTTCTGGAGAGTGTTAAGTATCTGCAATCTTAATCCTTTCGAACCAAGCAAAAACTGCTGTATATAAAATACAATAGTTTTCCCCACCAGAGGCGTTGTTAACGGCGACATTCATCAATACTGATTTTTCATCTTGGATGCCTTTTTAGTCCAAACCTTATCAATTCTCAGTGTAAGCCGGTAGGTCTTGAAAATTTTGTGCCGGCTCCGTACTTTTCTGGTAACTACAGTCGTATGCGAAGCGAAGGCGTGCAGACTATCGACTGCGACGACCAGTAATATTGGGCTGTTTGTTGTCGGAATTTTAATGCTATTGACTATCCCATCGAGTTCGAGCCGATACTTCTTCATCCAGTTTGTGAAAAAGTAGGTCGATGATTTCGCAGATTGGAGCCGTAGTTGTTGGGTAATGAAGAAGTGGGAAAGTTTGCAATATCCTGGTGTGACGCCAATATCGAGCTATCATCGGCATATGAGGTCAATGAAGCAGCCTTGGGTCGAGGAGGGAGTTTCGAAATGTGGAGAGAGCACCATCCAATGGAACTCCTTGTTTAATGTTACGAAGCTCGGAAGTTTGACAAGTTTGACCTTGAAACGCTACCGATACTTGCAGGCTACCTAGATAGCCCTTGGTTTACCTCTTCAAACCCGGCGGTAATAAGGAATCCACTGAATAATTTGCGGTGCTAAAAGCTTTTGACAGATCCAATGCTACTAGGATGGTTTGCGCTCAGAGCGGGTTTTGGTTAAAGCCATGGAATATCTGGATGTTTATGGCGTTGAGTGCAGTTGTGATGCTGTGCACTTTTTGACAGCAATACTAGTGCGATTTAGGCCTTAGATGATGTGTGCAGGATGGAAGCAGACTTCGTTACTGGGGAAAGGGGTGATAGCGGCCGATAAGTTTCTTCCTTGTTGGCTGGTTTCCACGTTTTGAGTGGCGGGACCCCTTTACCCAGTTTCTGATGGCTGAAATTTAACTTATTTTTTTTATTTTAAATTAATTTTCCATAACTTTTGGATATTGGTGGCACCGGGATTTGAATCCGAGCCTTCCGAATGTCAGTTCGTAAGGCTAGCCACTTGGCTACCGCGCTCCCGGTCTTCTCAGGGTGGTGAAATACAGATTGAGGACCTCGATGAGGTAAACAGATCCCACTGGTGCCAAGGGGCTTTGGCTTCAGCATGCTTATTCCATTGGTCCCGATAGCCCCCTGAATATGTTCCCAAGAGAAATCAAGCGCCACGCTGGTGTTTAGTAGTTTGCGCAGACGGCAGATCACTTATCAGTGTACTGATAATCGGCTAAGACGAGGCACGGTCACCGAATGGAATTTTCACAACGGTTATAACATTTCGTCGGGTTAAACAACGTGCTTGGTTGTGCCGGAGAAGAGGTAGCAAGATCTTAAGTGCTCCTCCCACTTGTTCCTCACGCTGAATCAATTTATTGAGTTCTTCGATGAGGGATTTACCGGGATCGGGATGACGTATAGAGTCTCGTCTGGAGGATAGGTTACAGTCTCTTGGAACCACAAAGTGTAGGCTTGAGCATAAAGCATTTATCATAATTTTTTTCATTTTACATTCTCGTATTTAACCCTTTCCTCGTCGTCCTTGATGAATGGCTTCAATAATAGTTAAATTTTGGTTGCGTTTTAGAAGTGTTTCACTGATGTTAACTCAGTCAAGCAAGCTTTTTTGACTTAATCAATATGGCAACCAAACATTCTTATACTTTTTAAGGCTTAGAATAATCACTTAGGTGATATGTAATGCTAGTTGTGGTGAACTTCGAAAAAGTAGTCTGCGATTTCCACGGCTAAAAGTATTTTCTTTTAAACGTCTCTATCTAAAATCTCAAAACTCTCTTCAAATTATTCTTTAAAAATGAAAACACACTTCAATATAATAATTTTTTACTCCATATAATTTAATGCCATGCTCAGAGTAATTTCACTCCCAAAACGCATTGTTACTAATAGTTACACTTAAGTGCCACACTTACTACGCCAACCACCACGAAGAGCTGCTCGAACTGAATTTGGGTTAAGGTCAATTGTTGTTTTGTGGGTTGCCCGTGATTTTTCGCATCCAATTCCAACTCTAACAGTAGCGTTTTCCGCGTGATTTTAATAATAGTTGCTACTACTATTACCAACCTTCATGCCTTTTTCTTCAAGCCCATCCCCACAACCAAACGCGTCA
>JAWMAG010000069.1:5384035-5389035 GCA_037013455.1 Ceratitis rosa | reverse complement strand
TTAGAGAGTTATGAAAAATTCGGTATATATTTATCAACTCTTTTATATAAATACACATTTTTCTTTATTTATTCTGTCTCTTTCTCATACAGAGTTTATAAGTTGGCAATTAATGCACTTATGAGGCTTATTAAAATTTGAGAATAAATAATTTTGTTTCTCGAAATTTTTTTTATGATTTCGCAAGTCGTTAGCCAAGCAATGATACCAAACAAATTTAATTAACACTACTCAGTATTTTAGCTTTCCATATATCCATAAGACAAAACTTAACCATATTGATTGCAACTCAATCTTAGAGAACCACATACCGACATATTCAAATATTATCCCTTATAGTTATTCCAAAAGAACTGTCATTTTGTGATTTAAATTTTAATATTTTGAATAAGAAATTTCGCTTTTGAGATAATGTTGCTGAGATTTCTATTTTGGGAATTTGAGTTTGAGGTTTTTATTCTAAAGATATTGATTTCGAGATTAAAATTAGAAAAATTATTTCCGACGGACAAAGCCGTGAAATATTTTTTTTTTAAGTTTTTTCCCAATAAAATACACACTTTTGAACCTATAAAAGGGACAAAGCCGTGAAATATTTTTTTTTAAGTTTTTTTTCCAATAAAATACACACCTTTGAACCTATAAAAGGGACATAATGAATTTGTACTCCTAAAATATAATTAAATACATTTTTTTATAATAATATAGAGAAAAACCTTCACATTTTCGAAACTTAAGCAATGCGAACTAACAGATTGGTACTGAATAGGAAAGTAATTAAAGCAAATCACAAGGGAAAAATAAAACAAAATTTGAATCAACTTAAGTGCCATATTTGTATCAAATTTCTAGCGCCTGGTTAATTTTCCGGTTTTTCTCAAATACACAGAAGATCTATAAAATAAGTTCTCAGTCAAAAAATCTCATAAAAAAAATATCTTTTTAAATATTATAGCCACACAAAAAATTTAAATAGAAAACAAACCGTTTTGTTATATATATAAAGATGCTAGTATGCACAGCTGAGAAACAGAAATATTATCTTCGGTAATGGCGAAGACGTCTTAAATTTATTTTATGATTGTCTAAGAATTTTCAAGTTAAAAATAAAAAAAGTGCGCCATGTCGTATGAGCAACATTTGGTCAAAAGAAAGGAAAAATGCACAAAAAAAAATTAAATTTTATTCCAAGTGTACTAAGTACACTTTAGTTTAGTATTTGATATTAATTTTTTTAGAACCGAAGCATCAAATATTTAATGTTTTATGCAAAACTGGCTGATTTAGCAGCTGGTGCCTGATCTACAAATCCCTTTTGTTTTTTTATATGTTAGCCTTATTGATAGAATATTCTAGAAAATATACTATAATGTAAATGAATGGTATTTTTTGATCAATAAGATTTTTTTTTATAAATTATAGAAAAATATTTTTTTTTCAATTTCACTGACGTACAGTTTTTTTAAACAAATCAATCCTTTTTTTTTGTTACAGTAGATGTACAACAAAATTTTCTATACGAGTATACGGACACATATATACATATTATGACTACTCAATAAAATCTTGACAATTTCCTTTTGACATTTTATAGCCGTTAGTGTGACATTGTTTCCGTTTCAGACAAGACATTTGCAAATTTATATACAAAAACACATGCGAGTATATATACACGTATACATAAAACAAGCACATATATTTGTATGTATAGCATAAGCAGGTCTGAGCACTCAAAGTTTATGTGCAATGCTACAGTGAGAGGTGAGAAAAATATTGTCTCTGTTTCCGCTTGGTCTTATCGGCTTTCTTGTCGAGTTTCCAATATTTTCCACTTGTTACACAAACAATCTCAGATTTCTCCGTTCGATTTTATTTCATGCTTTTATTTTTATTTTTATTTATATTTTTCGTTTTTTTTTTTCTTACCGTAACATCACTGTGCTGTCGTACGACTTTATTACCATCATTTTGTGCTTTTATTCCAAACAATTGTTTCTTTCAGTTTCAATGTTTCGTTGACTGCAGAATTTGTGCGCTTGTTTTATATTATTTTTATTTGAAATTTTTTTTTTTTAATTTTTTTTCATTAATTTTTTTTTTTTGTGTTTGAAAATAAATGTTCCTTGATGTGTTTTATGTACATATATACCTAGGTGGTCGTTTGAAAGTGCATATTATATACAAATTTCAGTACATAGAAGGTCTCTCTTTATTTTCTTCTTATTCTTATTCTTCTTCTTTCTTATTATACGTTTCCTTTCCTTTTTATTTATTTTTCTTGCCATTTCTTGTTTCGCTTGCTTTATTCTGTCGCTTTTATTGTTACTGAATTGTGCTGTTGTTGTTTTTGTTGTTTTATACACACTCGTTTACTCGTTGGTTTTACGCTTCAATGGCGGCATTATTGCTCATAAATTATGTACTGACATATTTTCGGGAAAAATTTTATAAATAAGATTTTTTGTATATATTTATATGTAGTTGATATAAACTATATTTGTTCTCCTTTATCGGTTAATAAATATTTCATTTCTAATATATTCGCCAAACGTTCATAAGGAATTTTTGGCCTCAAAGCTTGGGAATGTGAAAAAAGGCGAAATTGTGAATACTAAATTAAATAAGGCAGTAGAGTTGGACGGGGTACCACGATTGGTTGCTGGTAAGCGGATCGGATAGCAGGCCATTCACCTTAGCAGGAAAAATAAATTGTAATCCAACATGAGGAGGAAAAGTGTAGACGTTGTGTGGGGTACACAAGAAAATGGTATATCACGCCTAGCTTCGTATGAGGCAGGTGCACGAATTTTAGTCGTCAAAAACACTACTTTTAAAGGGTAGCCAAATGTACCGAAAGCACTGGAGACATAGATCCAGTCAAACTCTCAGTGGTGATAAATATAAAACGGAGCCAACGGATTTTTGAGGAGGCTAAGCCAACTAAGGAATAGAAAACCCACATATATCTGCAACGTCAGTAACCTGAAGGGAAAATGAGGCTAAAGAAGCCGCAATGAGATACCTAAGGTTGTAAGCAGATGCTATCCGTCTGTTTGCCAACATCAATATATATGCTGTGAGACGCGGAGGAAGCATGCTCGTCTGAGACGGCATTTACTCTGATGATTTTGAAGATCTTATCTTGTCAACATCTTAGTATACGTGGAGAGAGCCTGTGAAGCTGTAGGATAGCACCAAGCCATGACTTTTGAGAGACAACGACGTTCCTTACCTAACGAATTCATTTACTTTCTTCAGAGTGAGAGGGGCTGTTAAATCAAAAGAGCTTATCCTAAAGTTGTTGGCCAAGAAAAACAGGTCACTGAAAACAAATCTGTGGTAGGTATTCATGTGGTCGTTTCATTATCACAGCCACTTAATTGCTTCTTTTTTTATATATTGTATATTCTGACATATTTATTTGGATTATGTGTTAAGAAATTAAAACTCTGCTATAAATTAATGAGCTTTAGTTGAGAGGTATCGCTTCAATGGCTCCTGGCATAATAGGCGAGTACTCTACAACTGAGCCTACATTAGCATATGTTGATGTAATCATCAAAGCTGTTCACCCGAAACTTAATACATTTATTGCCCTACTAAAGCGGTTGTCCATTGTTCTCACCTCATGGTAGATAGGCAGAGATAAAGTCCTTAAGTTCGAAGATATCTTCGTTATTGGTACGGGTAGAGGAAAACCCTACTCTTCTAAACTTTCGTTCATTCTTTCCAGCTCGAAATGGTATAGGTGACTCGCAACAGGCGGAACCTTTATTTTTCTCGGTCTCATATATGCTTTCGTGTATATAGTTGTAAGGGAACCGAACCTAATTACCTAGGACTTAAGACGGTTAGCCGTTAACGCTGCTATATAC
Source organism: Ceratitis rosa (assembly GCA_037013455.1). Lineage (NCBI taxonomy): Eukaryota > Metazoa > Arthropoda > Insecta > Diptera > Tephritidae > Ceratitis > Ceratitis rosa. Next base: position 5,385,160 of record JAWMAG010000069.1, on the reverse strand, counting down.
AAGGATGGCTATTAAGTAGAGTCTTTGCGGCTTTCATTGTGCCGGCTAAGCCTAGTAAACAGGTAAAATGTACACGGTTCCTGAGTTTCAATGTGACTTGCTACTACTACTACTACTACTACTACTACAACTACTACTATTACTATTACTACTACTCCTACTACTACTACTACTACTACTACTACTACTACTCCTACTACTACTACTACTACTATTACTAATACTACTACTACTACTACTACTACTACGTAATATTTTCTAGTACTATGATTACTAATCTACTACTATTAAAACTACTACTACTGCTGCTACTATTACTTCTACTATTACTACTACTACTACTGCTACTACTACTACTACTACTACTACTACTACTACTACTTATATTACTACTACTCTACTATTACTGCTACTACTACTACTACTACTACTACTACTACTACTACTACTATTACTACTACTACTACTACTACTACTACTACTGCTACTACTACTATAGGATGTTAGTATAGATCGCACAAAATTTATGTAAAACTAATAGACTAGAAAGACAAAATTTTTTAAGAGATGCTGGTCACGCTTTCGATATATTTCCTTCAGCTTTGTTTTCTTTATCAAGAAATGCACTCAGGCTTGTGATAGGGTTATTTTGGTGAATTTTCGAATATCGTAGAGAGACCCATAAAACGACGGAGTTTTGCAAAATTCGAGAAGAAAAGCCTGAATTGCTGAAGAGCTCAAAAAATCTTCAATGTGGAAGTTTCTTCCTTTAAAAGAGAGATTATGGTGCACTTTTGTCGTGGAATAGTAGTTAAAGGCGTAGTCGAAGACCCGCAGTTTGGCATATTGTGGCGTATTTTGCACTTGGACTTTTACCTACATCCATGTGAAGTCCAGCTCATACAACAACTGAACCAGCTTAGCATTCAGAAGGACATACAAATGTCGATTGGGTGCTTGAGCAACAAGTAGTGGACAAAATTTCCTTCGGCAATAAGGCACATTTCGCACTCGGGGATACGTGGATAAGCAAAATTGTCACACTTGGGGCATCGGAAATGCTGAAATAATTGAAGAGAGCGCTCTTTGAATTATTCTCGTATGATAACCGACTTTTTTTGGCCT
>JAWMAG010000069.1:5229035-5379035 GCA_037013455.1 Ceratitis rosa | reverse complement strand
TATCTGCTGTTACTGTGTTCTGTAGAGATTTGCGATTTTTGTTTGTTTTTTTTTGTCGCTTTAACATTGAATTACATAAAGCGTATAATTTTATTTAATTTAATTTTTATTTCTTTTTTTTTATTTATTTTATTAATTTTATTCAATTTAAATTAATTTTTTTTTTATTTTATTTTACTTTATTTTATTTTTTTTTATTTTATTTTATTTTATTTTATTTTATTTTATTTTATTTTATTTTATTTTATTTTATTTTATTTTATTTTATTTTATTTTATTTTATTTTATTTTATTTTATTTTATTTTATTTTATTTTATTTTATTTTATTTTATTTTATTTTATTTTATTTTATTTTATTTTATTTTATTTTATTTTATTTTATTTTATTTTATTTTATTTTATTTTATTTTATTTTATTTAATTTTATTTTATATTATTTTATTTTATTTTATTTTATTTTATTTTATATATTTTATTTTATTTTATTTATATCATTTTACTTCATTATTTTATTTTCTTTTACTTTATTTTAATTTATTTTATTTTATTTTATTTTATTTATTTTATTTTATTTTTATTTTATTTTATTTTATTTTATTTTATTTTATTTTATTTTATTTATTTTATTTTATTTTATTTCAGTTTATTTTATTTTTTTTTATTTTATTTTATTTTATTTTATCTTATTTTATTTTTTTTTTATTTTATTTTTTTTATTTTATTTTATTTTATTTAATTTTATTTTATTTTATTTTATTTTATTTTATATTATTTTATTTTATTTTGTTTTTTTTTATGTTATCTTATTTTTTTTATTGTGTTTTATTTCATTTCAATTTATTTAATTTTATTTTTCCACTTAGATTTATTTTATTTCACTTTACATATTTTATGTAATTTTTTTTATGTTTATTATATTATTTTATTTTTTATCATTTTAGTTGTTAACGAGAAGCGTTCGGCCCATTGACATACTGACTGCGTATTCGCATCCGCTTTTTTCCGTTATATAAACTAGTTTTAGGTGGAAATTTTACACAAAAGAGGAAATTGTTGTCGTGGTGAACACAAAATTACAAACACTCACTGTGTCGTGTATGCTTTTTGTTACTGTTCTACCAACAGAAACATTTTTTTTCGTTTTTCAATGAACAACAATGCTTTTAACGTTGAACATTGGCATAGTTTTAGGCGCACGACCACTGCCCCGAAAACAACTGACCACAGCCACCTTGATGATGCACATATCTTTTTATTATTTTACAGTTGCCATGCCTTTTTGCGATACTGCGCATCAGTGTTAGTTCATGACTTGCCTATTGGAGCATCACATCCACCGCTTTTAAAGTTAATTTCCCTTTTACTGCGTGGTGAAAGTGAAAATAAAGGTTTGTTTGGTTAACACACTTTTTGTGGGGAAACATTATGTGCTTCGGTTTTGAAAGAGGGCTCAATTACACAATCACACAAACACGTATGTATATATAAAGTTGCCATAAAATTTGGTGTTCCTATCGAATTTATGATCATTGTTGCTTCATTCTATTTTCTGGACTTTAACACTGCCCCTTTTGGCTTGGAATCTTTTAATTTGAAAGCCAACTAAATAACTTTTTCAATATATTTAATATAGATGTATGTAAATAAATGCTTTGAGTATGCTTTAACAGATGAGTGTCATATTCAGCTGGTTAGTGTCATAAAACTATTCTATTGCTGTACGTTTTGCCTCAAGCTGAGCTGAAAGGTAACCCAAAGTGCGTCTAATCAAAATGACCTATTAAATTTGGCATATTATTTCAGCACTTTTTTTATATCATCTTTCATATGCTTTTCGCAAGTCTGAAAATCTAGATAAAGCATAGATTTAACAAACATATTTCGAATGAGTACACCGGGCTAAAAGAAACATTTTTTTTTTTTGGTTTTCTGTCCTCTTGCACAAACTCTGATGAAAAACACTCAAGCTCTCGTTCTTAGTTCATAAAGTTTACTTGTGTCTGATTTACGTCGATAAGTTTAAATTAGCCCTTTTAGCGCCAGCGGCTGATATATCGTTTTTACTGCAATGACAAAAAGTACAAAAGCACATTCTGTATTTTTACTAAATTTTACCTTTTTAATTCAAATAATTTCACTTATTTTAATGATGTTTGTTTTGTATTAATTTTTTTAGTTTTATTCTGTTTCGCTGGAATAATTTTCCTTAATTTAAATTGTATTCAAGCTTATTTTCTTGATATTATTTTAATTGAAATTCTTTTTTGGAATTTTTTATTTTAATTTATGTTGTTTTATTTCAATTAATTTTTTTTTTTAATTTTAATAATTTATTTATATTCGTTTTAATATATTTTAGCTTATTTTATTTAACTTTAATTTATATAAATTTATTTTTCTTATATCATATGAATTTAATCTATGTAGGTAAATCTACTTAATTATATTTTATCATTAATTTTGTTGCACTTTATTTTCCTTTCTATGATTTTCTTTTACTTAAATTTAAATTCATTTTATAATTTATTTTATTATATTTGGTTTTATTTTATTTCATTTTATCGTATTTAATTTAGTTTAAATTAATTTAATATAATATAATTATTAAATTTAGTTTAATTTAATTTATTTTATTTTTTTTAATTTATTTTATTTTGTATTATACTTCATTGGTTATGATTTTTCTTTATTTTCTTTAATTTTATTTTTTTTTTATTTTATGCTATTTTATTTTATTTATTTTGTTTGTTATGATTTTATTTTATTTTATTTATTTTATTTGTTATGATTTTATGTTATTTTATTTTTGTTGTTTTATTTTATCTTATTTAATTTTATGTTATTTTATTTTTTTTATTTTAGAGTATTTTATTTATTTTTTTTCATTTAATCTTATTTAATTTAATTTAGTTTAATTTTATTTATTTTCTTTTAATTTTATTTTATATTATTTTTTTTAGGTAATTTTAATTTAATTTATTTTATTTAATTTCACGTTATTTTATTTAATTTTATGTTATTTTATTTTATTTTTCTATATTTTATTTTACTTTAGTTTATATTTTTATTTTATCTTATTCTGTTTTATTTCATTTTTTTTTTATTTTAATTTATTTTATTTTATTTTATTTTATTTTTTTTTTATATTATTTTTTATTTTATTTTGTTTTATTTTATTTTATTTTATTTTATTTTATTTTATTTTATTTTATTTAATTTAATTTTATTTTATTTTATTTTATTTTATTTTATATTATTTTATTTTATTTTATTTTTTTATTTTATTTTGTTTTATTTTATTTTATTTTATTTTATTTCCTTTTATTTTATTTTATTTTATTTTGTTTAATATATTTTATTTAATTTTTTGTTATTTTATTTAATTTAATTGTTTTAATATATTTTATTTTATTTTATTTTTTTTACTTTATATTATTTTATTTTATTTAATTAAATTTAATTTTATTTTTCTTATTTAATTTAATTGTATTTATTTAATCTATTTTCTTTTCTTTTTTTATTTTATATTATTTTATTTTATTTCATTTAATTTATTTTATTATTTTTGTTACATTTTTTTATTTTATTTTATTTTACTTTTTTATTTTATTTTATTTTATTTTATTTATATTTTATTTTCATCCTTTTTATTTTAGTTTCGCAAGTTTGATTTTTCCTTTGTGTGGATTTTTGACACATTTGTTTTGCACATCAAATGCAGCTAGTGAAAATTCAAACTCACCGACAGCGCGTGGAATAATAAAACCTATAAAGCACACATCTATTTGTTGTTTTTGTACGTGCTGATGCGTTATTTTTCAGTTCACGATCCCCGCCTACCATATACATTTTCACTTGCTTAGAGCTTCTATTTGGCGCTTCAGCTACGTGTGGAGTTATGGAGGTTGCGAAAAATAAATTTTCAATGCATTTTTAGATTTTCATAGAATTTTGATCCGCACTGCTATGCATAGATTTATAAACAAGTTTGGATGTGTGTGTTCACGCCTATACATATATAATCTTTTTTGTTGTTTCAAAAGGTTTTTTTTTAAGGTTTTGTATTTTTTTTTGGCATGAATAATTGAATTTGGTGTGGAATATATCTTTTTATTACTCACATGTGACCCGATTCCAATTTTATTTTTTTTTAATAAGCATGTGTGGGAAAATATTTTTTTCCATTAGGCGGTCTTACCTGGAAAACAGAAAAGTATAAAGTATTGTTAATAATAATATTTTTTAGTTAAGTCTTAGATTATAGATTTTCAAAATTTGTATTTAAGATTTTTACGTAAAAAGTTATGAGATTTATTTTGATTTAAAATTTTTTTATTGCTTTCATTTTGAACTATTTTTTTGCTTTTTATAGTGACAGCGATTTTTATCGTTCTTTTATGTTAAAAAAAGTAAAGAAGTCTTGTGTTCCACTACATTTGTCGCTACAACCACAGTCACGAGACACTCGTGTGGCAAATGTCATGTGTCACGACCGTTTTGTTGCATTATATAGACATCGTGCACATAAATATTCATACATACTTAGAAGCATGTCTGAATATAGAATTCGTGCATATATATTTAGACTTCCATACTTGTGGTGAATTCGCATGCAATGTTGCGTGAAATATCCGGAAAAAAGGCATGAAATAACAGTAAGCGAAAAGCAGAAGAAGATACAGTTAGAGTAGGTATTGAAAAATTATGCAAAAAATCTTTGATTTTACATATATTTTTTTCTTTTCCTTGTCGAACTTGCAATTTTCCGTTCTCATATTTGCATAGAGTAAAGTGCATTCGACTTGTTTTTCGCACAGAATGTCACTACAGTGCAAATGACCAAAGTCGAGATGCAAAAAATATTTAAAAAAAAAAGATATTGGAATGTAGAAGTATAGCTGTATGCATATTTTCCTGCATTTCATTTTCATGTATAAATGAATTTATAAATTTTTCATTTTATTTGCCATTCCTGACCCACTAAACCCAGTCACTTTGACTCGCTCTCAAAAGTATCAAAGTCAAATTCATCCAAATACTTGACGTTTTTTTGATTGCCACTTGATTTCTTGTATTGTAGTTTTTGCTGTAATAGTATAACAGCTGTAGAAAGTATGGAAACGGCAGCAAAATCGGAAAAATATACGAATGTATGTATAAAACATAAACACAACAATCGAAATTATTCTTGGAAAATTCATTTAAATATCGGTTGGACGTCAAATACAAAAATATGTTTGTTTGCATATATATATAGTTACATATATAAATATATATTTATTTGAAGCAAATGCTCGTTTGCATATACAATAACAATATGGTTTTGGTGCGACAGGGCGTATGATGAATATTTTGCGCAAGAACTTAAGCCGATTTATATTTTCACTGTGCGTGTAAGAGAACTGCTGCTGTGTGGCTTGCGTTCAATGTATTGATAAGTTCTTGTTTTTTTCTGTAGTGCCCTCGTGCCTTCTTGAGACAAATTCATAATTTCAAGGTTACGGTCAGTTTTGCTGGTGAAGGATTTTATGCTACTAGAGAAAATTTCTTAACAAAAAATTTTACAATTTTTTACACTTATAAATCTTGAGTGTTGCTCAACAAAATAATAATAATAATAACAATAATAATAAATAAAAGTAGTTTTTAGTCACTTTATAACAAGTGTTTGCTTTATATAATTTAAAGTTTTTCATAACATTACCCATAAGTTGACACTATAGGTATGGCGGTAGTCGATATGCAAAAATTGACATACTTAGACCCAAATAGACCCATAGCCATACCGAGAAAAATTGTATTTAACCCTCAGACTCCTTTCCCAATCACTTGGACTATCTATTGAATTTATAAGATCTCTGAACTCTGCCAAAAGGCAAAGGCTATTCATAAAAGTTGCGCCAAAATACACTTCTTCATAGTGCAGGGCAATCTCTTAATAGGTGGGAAGTCATCGTTTTTCCTGAAGAGATCCCTAAACGCCCGCCAGATTTCCAATTAACTTTGAAATGCAGTTGTTTGTGTTGCTTGAAATTAAGGTATAATTCTAAAGCATTCCTGAGTGACCTAATGCTTGACAGCTCCAGTGTTTCTGTTGTATTAAGCGGAAGTATTTTCTTGTCAGCAGCAAATTTTCTTAATATTAAAAATTTTTTTTTTGCTTAAATTCAACTACTTAAAAAATACTGTTGAAAAATAAAAAAATTAAAATAAGTAAAAGAAATTATTTTACACACCAAATCAATATCCAATAAGCGAATAATCTCGTAATTTCATAGTGAAACCACAAAATTCAGCACTTGTATGTATATAAAAAATTCATACACACATACATATGTATATACCTTTTTTATATATATATACAGCTACATATAATATGTGTTAAAAATGCTTTTGCGGTTATATTGTGATTGACACGTTGCTACCAAAATTGAAAACTGTGGTAACTTGGCAAACCTCTGTGAAATGTATACAAGTACATAACTACATAAACTGCCAAAGAGGCGGTAGAAATTGGTAGAGGACAAAATTAATCAGCCACACGCCTTTATATAAAAATATATTTAATATAACTTTTATTCTGCTTAGTCAAGTATTTAAGTTCATTTTAGATTTCTTTTTTTTATGCGGAAATATTCTTCTAATATATTTTACTTAATTTTTAATAAATCTGCAATTTATCCAAGCGATTCCTGTAGGGTCAGTTTGCCTTAAATTCATACACCTACATATAAAATTTGCTTTTCCATACTTTAAATGGTTTCGTGCCGCTATGATTGGTGACTGGTTGCCATTACGTAGCATATATTGAAAATGTAATTAAAAAAAATCATTTTTGTGGTTTCACTCCATTTTACCCTTATTTGATATTCTTTTATTTTTTCGTTTATATTTTTTGGCTTTTGCTACATTTATTCGTGGCGTGTGCGCAGCCATATAACGAAAGTATTTTTGACCACAATTTTTGTATGCAGAGCATTTTTTCATAGATTTCGTTTTATTTCTTATTTTTTGTGGTGTAACAATTTTATTTTTATTCTTTTTCGGTTGCACTTTTCATTTCTTGTATTTTTTAAAATTTTCTAATTTTTTTTTATTTGACGCAAACAACAACGGTGAATTATTCTGCCTTAAAAACGTTGATTTTGACCACAAAACACTTTATTTATTTTTTTTAATATATAACGGTGTATGTATGTATTACATATTATATATATATAGACAAATATTAAATACAAGGAAACAGGTCCACTGGTACCAAAAGCGTTTGATTTTTGTTGAGGCTATCAATTTAGTGGGTGTTTATGGCGTTAGTTGCGGCGCTGGTGCTTTATATAATCATTAAGGATACCACTTGGATGTGCTGTTGGGATCAGGTGATGGTTGAAAGACGTTAATATTAAACCCAAAGCCAGCTCTTGAGTTTTACCTTCTGTTGAAGCCCAGTTGCACTTCACAAAATACAGTATTGAGTGGTAGCGAAAAACTTTCCCTGAGTAGAAGCTACCAGAGGGGTTCTCCGCAAGCATTTTTGTTGGCATATATAGAGTATTCTGCCTCGCGAATCTTATGTAGATAGGTTTATGCGCCGAAAATCTTTGAATTTTTATGCCTGTTCTTGACTACTATTGTCAGGAATAACACTGTATTCAAAAGTCGTTTGTGATACAAGTGAACTACAGTTGGAATACCGTGAAGGCCAATAGTCTGAATGTTATTTTTAATACTATAAAATTCCTATAAATAATAAATAAATTAAGTTTTCAACTTAATTTAAAGTTGAAAGGTCTCTCCAATAAATAACTTCCAAGAATATGCATTATTTGTGTATTATTCTAAACATTAATACCGAAATCAGTCAAGTTAACTTTTAAATTACAACTTTTCAGTGCAAATTTCTGAGCCAACACCTGCTTAACTTAACTAAACAATAACTACAAAAGAATCCTTTAAGTAAGCAAAACTTCAGAAACTGTACACGCACACACATGTACACACACGCCACATGAATGCCATTCGCTATGGCATTGGTCATAACACAGCAATGAAAAATGAGAAAAAGTATTGTACATAGAATGTTACGTATACGCCCACGCACACACACAGAGAGCTACGCCAACTCGTAAAATCACACACTAAACCCTGACACGCTGTCACAGCTGGAACAGAGCAGAGGCTTTTCATTTACATTGACATAAATAACAACAATGCGGAAGGCAATGAGCAAATATTGGTGTAAAAATATATTACAAAACTCAGTACGAGTTTATGCTCCGGCCATGCGTTCGGCAATTGAATAAGGGGTGAGTCTGAAAGTTTTCTTATGAACGCATTAGTTGCTGTGGAATCTAATTAATTTTAGTGCTATTTGTGAGAATTATTATGTGAAAAGTTTTACGCTTGCCTTATGTGGGTTGTTATTTCAAAGCGAACTATTAAGTGGGGATATAACATGCAAGGGAGCGGCAGAGGGTTAAGTAATAACATTTGAGTGTAATGCAACAAAAGACTTTAAGGCTTCCCGCACAGCTAATGAAAGGTTGCATAATCTGCACTCGAATATAAGGTGTATTAGGGGGGGAGGGAAACTAAATATGAAAAAGTATTTAATTGAAATAAGGAATTAAAACAAAAGTAATAATAAAATGAAAAATATAATTTTTAAATTCTTATTTAAGTTCGCTAAAAAAATGCTACTATTGCAGTACTTCAATAAATATGCTTTGCCATAAATAATGTGTAGTAGGATTATTAAAACAATAATTATACTTTAAAGTATATTTAAAATGTAATAGATAATGTATAAATATAAATTCAAATTAAAAAAAAAAAAATATTAAAAAGGTTAATAATTAAAAATATATCAGAAATAATATAAAAATATGATATTTATTCAAACTTTAGTAATTACCAAATTTTCTTCTTTAAAATATTAAAAAATTAGTGTTGGTTTACTAAACTGGAAAAAAAAATTTTATTTGTATGAAAATTCATTTCGAGAAAAAAATAATAATTTGCAGTTATTATCAAAATTTATTATAAGACAATATTATTTAAAAATTTACTTAGAATAAATACATTAGGCTACAGAAAAAAATTCCAAGTATAGTGTTAAAATATGAATTATTGTAATAATAATTAATTTAATTATTTTACTTATATCTATAAATTATTTAGAATTTGGTATTCAAAAGCCTAAAATTTTATTAAAAAATTATACAATTAAGAGACAATAAAAATAACAATTAATTCCCGATGATTGTCACAAAAATTATTTAATTTTAGGGAAAATTATGATATTATACTAATTTATCTATTGCATTTTAATATTTGTGCCAGGCAAAATTAAAGGTTTAAAAATATGTAATTATTCAAAGACTAATATGACGAAAAAAATTATCTAATAAAATATTTAGTTAAATTTATTCTGCTTCATAAGAGGTGTACATTTGGCTTACATAGAAAAGATAAATTCGGATTAACAATTTTTTCTTAAAGCATTTTCATAAGAAATCTTTTTATAGATATATATATGCATATACATCTGATATTCATTTGTAAAAACCTGGTAATCTTCAAAAGTTACCGACTGATTAACTTTAAACGTTGTGTGATTGTTTTTATATGAAAAAACTGCACTGACCTTTTTGAAAAAATGTAATTTGTAGTTAAATTTACTTGAAAGTCGGCAAATAGGAAAAAAAGTCGTTTTGACAGTTTTTTCCGTTTGAAATCCTTTTTTAAACGGAAAGCGAATGGTATTTTTTCTTAATTGGTCATATATATAGCTCGTATTAGTTGAATTTTGGATGATAAAGTGTTAAGGGAAACTATAAATATTTTTGTTTTAAGCTTACTAAATTGAAAATTTTTTTTTATTTGTTTTAGTTTTATGGTTTTGATTGATATTATTTAACAAAACTTTCACCTAAAATTTCGAAAACTGACTTTTTTCTATTTAATTTTTTAAAAAATATACAAGTTAATTCGCAATTTTTTTAGAATAATCATAGAGTTACGTAACAAAAACTTAAACTTAAAATACATGAAGTAGTTTTAGTTTTAATAATTCAAATAAATTCAAGAGGCTATTTTTAAAGTAATTAGAATTATATACAAAAACTGTACAAAGCGAAAAAAACAAAAAAATTAAGAGTAAATTTATAAAAAAAGAAATTTGAATGAACACCTTTATTAATTGCATTTTTTCGTATTAATTATTAAATTATTGTTTAATATAAATTTTTTTGATATATTTTTTTAATCTTTGGCTTTATTTTCCAACAAATAATATTTTTATAACTAAAAAAGAAATCAAAATTATAATCAATTAATTGTGTGCATAACAAATGAAAAAATAACGAAAAGAAAATATTTTTAAATTTACAAATTTCATATTAAATGCTTTGCTGCTATAAAAATATTTATTAATCTACCATACTCAAATTAGTTATTTTGTGCTTAATAAATTTCCATTAAATTTATTTCGGAAAATTTATGAAGCTAAAATAATCTCCATTTTTACAATATATAAATTTGCAAATCATATGAATGCATACAATAAAAATAATTTTGGAAATTTTGCAAAATTATAAGTTTCTAGAATTTTATAGAATACACTTATTTATAAAACCAAAGAATTTTTGCATAAAATTCCATTAATAAAACCCAGCAACATTCATACGAACCGACAATATACCTGCTAATAAGACCATTTCAAGTACAAATAACCCATATGTTAAATATGTTTAATACTTAAATTAACTCACTAAATATTTAAACATCATTTGAATAAAGTTGTGCACACACACATAAAACGAATAAAAGTCTCTACCCTCAATTTATTTTATTATTTGCTTTACCATAAATTCTTTCATTCAAAAATTCTGCTCTACAGCATAAGTAGAAAATCATTTCAAAAATAATTTATTTCACTTTTCCCTTTTTACTAATGTTTAAATTTTCATCACTTTCTGTGTATATGTATATATGTATGCATTTATTTAACACACTTCACTCAGCCATTTACCATATTTCTCTTTAGTTTTCACCTTTCATCTGTCAACAAGAAACTATTCTGCACTACATTATTCATTTCACTTATGAGTGAGTGAAAATGATTTTTCAAAAGTGAAATGAACTTTATTCATATTTGTTTAGGTTATTAATTCAGCTCAACTGAAGTTTCCTCACATTAATATTTATTTTGATAAGCTATGGTTTTATTGCTGTTTACAAATAGTTTTAGTATTTTCTGTTTGTTTTTCATCTCTCATTTCACTGCTCAATTATGCACTCGTTTATGCATATTTGAAAAGTTGTTTTAACAGTGATTTTGACAATTAGTTAATTTTTGTAGATGAGCGTCATTCGCACTTAACCTTTTGTTTTCATCTGAATTTGAAGTGTTAAAAGGATAGACAAATGTGAGTGCCAATACATACTTATTTACACTAATACACATATACCATATTTATGTGTATGAACGAGTGATTTTAAGCATAATTTAAGCAGCCTTACTTTATTTATTAATTTCACCGAAAATTACTTATTTCAAAATTTATTCAACCAATCAAAAAATCTATACGTAAATATTTTTCGAATAAAATAAAACACATTATTTCTCAATGGATTTTTCGTTCTGAATATGCCATTGACATTTTTGAAAAATTCTTAAGCAAAGTCTTAACATGCAACGAACTTTGCGGTCATCAGAAAGTGAAGGCCGAATCGTCGAATACATCTAAAGCGCCAGATATGTGTTTTGTTTTTTAATTCTTTTATATTATTTAATTTTATTTTTTTTTATATTATTTATATTTTACTTATTTTTAATTCTATTGTTGTATACGACTGGAAACTTCCTCCAAACAGTCTCTCGGGGAAGCAGCATGCTTACTCTTAGGGTAAGTCTGTTGATACAACCCTGCATGATATTGTCGGGAGCATCGAAAAAGGACTTGCTGTGAAGGAGTATACATTTGGTAATAGAGGCTTTTCATGAAATTGGTTTTCAAAAGCCCATAGTTAATCTCGTAGAGTCTCTTCTGCGGAACAGAATCTTCTTCGCAGAGATGGGCAGCGCCAGCGTTGCCAGACACATAACAAGAGGTACCCCTCAAGGTGGAGTTTATCACCACTGCTGTGGTGCTTAACAGCGAACACGCTTATTAGGAAACTTCATAACACAGGTTGTGGCATTGTGGCATTGTGTCATACGCTGATGACTTTGCACTGACAGCGACAGGCAAACATCTACAAACATTAAGCGATTTACTCCAAAGGGCTCTTGGTATAGTTGAGAGATGGTGCAGAGATAGCGGGCTGGACATCAACCCGGATAAAACCGAGATGGTGCTATTTACCAGTAGGTACAAACCGCATGCCTTCAAACCACCCAAACTAAAGGGCGTGGAGATTACTCTCTCTCTGAAGTCAAATACCTTGGGATAATCTTAGATATCAAACTAAGCTGGAGCCGGGACACGGCAGAAAGATCAAGAAGAACTAATAACTGCACTCTACGTCTGCAAAACGGCGATAGAAAAAAGATGGGGTCTAAGTCCGAGTATCGTGCACTAGATATACACATCGCTAGTTAGACCAATCCTGTTCTACGTGGTCAGCGTCTGGTGGCCAGCACTCGATAAAATCACCTTCAGGGGTAAATTAGAGAAACTTCAACGATCGGCGTCCATCCTGATAACGGAAACATTGCCATCAAGTCCCTCGAAAGCACTGCTGACTCTTCTCAATCCCCTGCCTTTGGACTTATACAGGAAACTACAAGCGGGTTGCAACGCAATAAGATTGAATGCAACTCAACTTTGGAAGAATTTCAGTATAGGACATACAAAAATATTATTTATTACAGAAGTGCCGAAGGAGCAGGACTACACCACCTCCTGTGTATGCTTAGATAATCTTTTCTCCATGAGAATCCCAAACAGATGCAAGTGGGAAAACACCAACGCCCCCGACTAGAAAGCAATAGCCACCTTCACAGATGGCTCAAAGCTTGATAGGAGGGTGGGTTGCGGAATTTATTCTCCCGTGCTAACTACAGCTTTTTTCAGGCGAAACTCTTCGCAATCATGGAGGCCGCGGAGTGGCAGCAGGATAATCGGTTACAATTTACTCCGATAGTCAGGCTGCAATCAAATCTCTTCAATGTAACGGTACCATGTCAAAAGTGGCCATAAACTGTAGGAATACTCTTCACAAACTCTCAACTAAGTATATTACTGCCGTGGTCTGGGTACCTGGACACAGATACATCCCAGGCAACTATATGGCAGACGAACTAGCAAGGCAAGGAACCCTTCTATCTACAATAAAACATGCACATGATGCTGGTTTACCTCTGTAGACGGCCAAGTACATGGTTAAACTGGTCTTCACCAGGAAAGCTGACGCAAGATGGTTGAACGAGAAGACGTGCAACGTGACCAGATGCGAAAAAATCTAAACACCTTATATTTCTGGACCGGTTCTCCATTAGCATAATGACTGCTTTAATAACTGGACACTATTTCTTGAGAAACGCTTCTTTGACTATCTCGCTGAGTTGACCTCAGCGAACATTGGAAATCTCGTTGCCATTATAAGGCACACGAAATGGTTCGATCATTTGAGAAGGTGAAGGCAGGAGCCTCAGCAGTATCACAATGGACCTGTTGGCTAAGTATGCTGGGGTTAACCAGCAGCCGCATTAACTCCACTCAATTATATTGTTTTATTTTAATTTTTTAATTTACTATGTTTAGTTTTACTTTTTGTAAATTTAATTTATTTTTTTAATTTTTTATTATAATTTATAGAAGTTTTATTCATTTTTTTTTAAATTTTTTTAAATATGTTTAAAGTTATTTTATGCTATTTTAATTTATAGTTTTTATTTCAATTTATTTCTTCTATTTAAAAATTTACTATTTAGTTTCTAAATAATTTAATTTAATTTGAATTAATTAATATATATTAATTTATCAAAATTTACTTCATATATTTTATTGAATTTCTCTTTATTTAATTTCATTTTACTTATTGGATTTATTTAATTTGTTTTATTTAATCCTTTCTTATAATACTTTTTGATCAAAGTTTATTTTAATTTTATTTAAGTTTACTTATTCTTCTTGAGTATAAAATTTATTTCTTTATATTGTTTTTTAATTTCATTTTTTTGAAGTTCTTATCTTTTTAATTGGTTTGACTTAATTTTATTTTAATTCGTTTAATTTTATTTTGTTTTATTTTATTTTACTTTATTATTATTTTTTACCTCAGTTTATTTTGTTTTATTTAAGTTTACTTTATTATTATTTTTACCTCAGTTTATTTTGTTTTATTTTACTTTATTTTACTTTACTTTACTCTATTTTATTTTTTTTCTTCTTTTTATTTATTTTATTGATTTTGTTTTATTTTTTTTTTTATTTTTTTATATTATTAAGTTAATTTATTTTATTTTAATATTATTTAATTTTATTTTATTTTATATTGTTTTAATTTATTAAATTGTTCTTATTTTATTAATATTTAATTTAATTTTATTTTATTTTGATTTATATATACTAATTTATTTTTATTTTAATATTATTTGTTTTAATGTTACTGTTATTTTTTATTTCATTATATTTTATATTTTTTTATTTAATTTTTCTTTACTTTAATTGTTTTATTTTTTAAATTATTTATTTTTTAGTTAATTTTTTTATTTTAATATAATTTAATTTTATTTTATTTGATATTGCTCTAATTTTTTTAATTGTTTTTATTTTATTATTATTTAATTTAATTTTATTTTATTTTGATTTACATAAATTAATTTATTTTTATTTTAATATTATTTATTTTAATGTTAATGCTATTTTTATTTCATTTTATTTTAAATTTTTTATATAATTTTACTTTACTTTAATTTAATTTACTTTTATTCAATTTATTTTCTTTTATTCTTTTTTATTTAATCTACTTTTTTAATTTATAAATTTTTTTTTTATTTTAATATAAATTAAAATTATTTCATTTTCTTTAATTTTACCTTATTCATATTAATTGATTTTGCTTATTTTATTTTATTTCATTTTTACTTAATTTTTTTATATTACCTTATATTACTCTACTTAGTTATGTTTCTCTTACTTTATTTTATTTTAATTTACTATATTTTATTCTATTTTATTTTCTTTTATTTATTTTTTTTTTATTTTATTTTGTTTTTAATGTTATTTGATTTTAAGTTTATTTATTTTAGTTTAATATTACTTAGTTTAATTTGATTTAATTTAGTTTTATTTTATTTTATTTTGTTTAAATTTATTTAATATATTTGAGTTTAATATTATTTAAATTAATTTAATTTAATTTTATTTTAGGTTTACTTAGTTTTTTTATTTTATTTAATTTTATGTTATTTTATTTTATTTTATTTTATTTTATTTTGTTTTATTTTATTTTATTTTATTTTATTTTATTTTATTTTATTTTATTTTATTTTATTTTATTTTATTTTATTTTATTTTATTTTATTTTATTTTATTTTATTTTATTTTATTTTATTTTATTTTATTTTATTTTATCTTATTTTATTTTCTTTTATTTATTTTTTTTTTATTTCATTTTGTTTTTAATATTATTTGATTTTAAGTTTATTTATTTTAGTTTAATATTACTTAGTTTAATTTGATTTAATTTAGTTTTATTTTACTTGATTTTGTTTTAATTTATTTAGTATATTTTAGTTTAATATTATTTAATTAAATTTAATTTTATTTTAGGTTTACTTATTTTATTTTAATTTATTTAATTTTATGTTATTTTATTTTATTTTATTTTATTTTATTTTATTTTATTTTATTTTATTTTATTTTATTTTATTTTATTTTATTTTATTTTGTTTTATTTTATTTTATTTTATTTTATTTTATTTTATTTTATTTTATTTTATTTTATTTTATTTTATTTTATTTTATTTTATTTTATTTTATTTTATTTTATTTTATTTTATTTTATTTTATTTTATTTTATTTTATTTTATTTTGTTTTATTTTATTTTATTTTATCTTATTTTATTTTCTTTTATTTATTTTTTTTTTATTTCATTTTGTTTTTAATATTATTTGATTTTAAGTTTATTTATTTTAGTTTAATATTATTTAGTTTAATTTGATTTAATTTAGTTTTATTTTACTTGATTTTGTTTTAATTTATTTAATATATTTGAGTTTAGTATTATTTAATTTAATTTAATTTAATTTTATTTTAGGTTTACTTTTTTTTTATTTTATTTAATTTTATGTTATTTTATTTTAAATGCCTTTTTATGTCATCAATGAAAGTTCTTAACATGAAGCCTTTGTAATTGAAAATTAACTTTTTAATTTTTTTATTTTCTTCAATTTATTTTCTTGATTTATGTTAGTTAAGTGCCAATTATTTCTTTTATTTGCTTTTGTAGGGAACGAAGCTTAATGAAATCGATTCCTTTTTCAATTTCGCAGAAGTGTAATTGAATTAAAACGAATTGAAAGTGAAAAACATATACGTATCTATATATGTGCGACTAGAACAGGATTTAGTAGGTCATATGTAAGAATGTAAATAAGTATAATATCAACATTTTACTCAGTAAAAGTAACATATTTTCTGAGGAAACCTAGCAAGTTTATTTTCAATATATAACCACTTAACAGTAAAAAGTACTACACTCATGGCTCAAATTGTACAGCATTTCCTTGCGAATAATTTATATTTTACTTGTTGTACTTAACCTAGTATATGTGTGTATGTCTGTGCAGCTACTCTGCTTCATTAACTCGACTGACTGACTTGCCAACAGCTGTGCTACTCACTCACACGCAGATATATATATGCTTGCACAGTATAAACATAAGAAAATAAATATTTTTACGACAACATCGACAAGGTCTCATTACAATCGTTTGCTTCATACCAAAATACAAGTAATTTAAATGCCAAAAATGTAATTAAATGCTTAATAACAACAACAATAATAATAATCATAATAACTGGCGAAACATACCGAAATAACAACAGCAGCAGCAGCAGCAGGAACGACGAAATAAGCGAAAACAACAAGAATATGCGACAGTTACAATGCTAATAAAATTCGTCGAGCGCAGCTGCTTGCTGGAGCAAACCAGCCAATGTCATAAAACGGTTATAAGCGAAAGCAAAAAAAAAAAAGAGGAAGAAAATGAAGAAACCTCGTTGAAGAGAGGACAAAAGTAAAAATGTAAGCATGTATTGCTCAGAATTAATTCCTCGGCGAAATGTGTTGATAGCTGCTGTTGTAAGGTAAGCTGGTATGAGTTGTGTATAGTCTTTGTTTGATGGCCTTGAGTGGTGGTAAATTATAAAAATTATTTAAAGAGAAGAGTTAAATATTCAAAAGTGTTACAGCGTAGACTGCGTATGTCTATCTGAAAGTACGCACCTTCATTATCGTAAACCATTTATCGAAGCCTCAAGTCTAATTTCAACCTTTTACTTAAAGCTCCACACAATATGAGACACATTTTAAGCCGCAGTTCAGATCTTTTAATAGTGGTTAAGGGTACATATACGCTTATATACGAGAAGCGTATAAAGGTGATGGTAACTGCTGGTGGAAAATGTTATTACAAACTTCTTAAAACGCCTTTAGTGGTCATTTCATTGGCTATTGCTCTTATGATTATCAAATATCACAGTGTTATTAAACGTTAAAGTGGCTTATGGTTTCCTTTTAAGTTGAAAAAATTTCAATAACTTATTTTTTATTTTATTTAGAACTTTATTTATGCATTCAGCTATCATTTGACCAGAAGAAAACCACATATAACTATTTAAAAATTTCCATATTTTACTATCTTAGTCTGCCAAATTACTTTTCCGTATTAAGTTATATTTATGTGCGGTTAATATCAATTTCTTGTCATAATACTTGAATTTTATATTCGAATTTTTCTGCCAATTTTACACATGCATAACTTTTATTACTTTTCACACTTTTCTTAATGTAGAGTTCGGGGCTTATTTTTTTGTACTATTTTTTTTATTAGTTTTTCATATGCTTTACACTTCAAGTAGACATTTTCTCACATTCACCAATTTCCTTTATTACTTTGCCAAACGATTATTTCTGTGGCTTGTTGGCAGCTTAGCCAGTTTTGGTTTGGCTTTGTTGGCTGCACAAAAATATATAAAAAAAGAAAAACTCCAATTTTACACTCGTTGAACAGCATTGTACCGTTATTTTATTTACAGCTCAATTTCAGTTGTTACATTGGGAAAATTTTTACGATAATAACTGGCATAGTTTTAATGCCTTTCAAGTAAATTCTTTGGCAAAACTTAAAAGTTTTAAAATTGTCAAAGAATTGGAAAATTTATAAAATTATTTCTTTTTTTTGGAATAATTAATTACTAATTTTTTCACTTTCTGGTTTTTCATAATTTTTATAAATATTTTTAAAAAACATATGAAAAGTACACTTAATTTTTTTCACCCAAAATGGCAACTTTCAACATTTTTACACAAGTGCAAACTACAAAATTTGCAATCTTGCGCTTGTGGTATTATTTTACATATTTTTTACTAACAATTAAAAACAAAAATTAAGATAAAAGTTAACTAGGTGGCAACCTCATCAACTATTTCATAAATTTAATTGTATTAAAGATTTAAAAGATATAAAGATGGGGCGAGAAATTAATTTTTTGGTTAAATCTAAAATTACTTTTAGATAGTAAATTTTACACAAGTGGCAACCTTAATAACAATGCAAGTAAACCTAAAACTACTTAGATTAAATTCTGAATTAATATACATTAGTCATTTTTTCCTTATTTTTTGAAAATTCTTCAATAGGTGGCAACCTTTTTCAAAAATATGATACTTTTCAAAGACTTCTGTACGTCTAAATTGATATGCCAACACTGGTTTATGATATTAATATTTTTTTAAATCAATAGTTAAACTGGGGGCAGCTGTCCTTAGAAATATATTTTTTTGTTTGTAGTTCGGCATAACTTTCTTTTGTTTAAATTGCATAGCTGGCAACTCTGTTTTTTATATTAAATTGTAGAACAACCATTTCTACATTACATACGTAACAAATATTTTATATTTTTTGTTATTATTTCAAAAATATTTTATATACATAGGTGGCAACCCTAGCAAAAATATGTGAGTGCATCAAAAGTAATTTCATTTTCTAATTATATTAGCCTGTTAAAATTAATATTGTTATTTTATTTTCAATTACAATTTTTCAACAGGTGGCAACCTTTTTTCAAAATTTGTAACTCTGCAGGTCTTCTATAGGTCTACACTGATATGCATAAAGTGACATTCATTTACTTTCATAAAATATTTACTTTAAATAATGAAACTTTTGAAAGCTCTGCAGCTTTAATTAGGTGGCAACTTAAAAAAAAAATTAAAACGTTAAAAAAATTTTTATATAATATTATTTTTCTTTTAAATTATGAAAAAAAGTGTGAACTCATCTTTGAAGCTGTGATTGATGTATTTTTCCTGGTAAGTTACCTTTATTGGCATTAAAAAGAAAAAATTCTCACCATCACTTAAATTTATTATTGGCATTTAATGGAAAATATATGAAAGTTATTTTTTTGAAATAAAATTTTTAAATATGTGATAAACCTTTAAATATTATTTTCCTCCAGAAAATTTCTGAGCTCCCTACAAATTGATGGGCAATTTGTAATATATAATTTAAGTTATTAGTTTTTTTGATCAAAAAATAAAACAGTTGGCAACTCTAGCTTCAAGACTTTTTGCTCTTTTAAACCTTCTGAACGTTATTCAGCTTAAATGCGGTGACAAATATCGGAAAATAATGTTTTTTTTTTGCTTTCAGTTAAGCAATATAACAAAATTTATATACTTTTAATTTATTTAATTACAAATAGGTGGCAGCACTTTTAAAAAAATTTGTTCTTTCAATAACCCTCATTAACGTTTTCAGTCCAAATATATATTTTCAATTGGATTATGTATTATTTACCCTAAATATGAGTAGAATTGGTTTGGTAATGAATTTTTTCGAAATTTCCAACCTCAGCGCCACCTAGCGCGTGAATTTTGTTACCCGAATATTTCTCCGCTCCCAGTGTTCAATATTTTCACCAAAAATAATTGAAAAAAATCTTATATAAAAAAAATTAATATCAAGAAATTAAATAAAAAATAATTGCTAAAGTTATGGTTATTTTTTTCTACCGTCCGAGCATATATTATTTTTTTGTTATTGTTAATATCATTTTTTAATTTTTCAAATAAAGTTTTGAAAATGAAAGTTAATCTTTTTATTTAAAAATTTAAAAAATAATTTTTTTTTGGTTAAACAATGTTTATATATATCTTATTTTTGGCAATAAAATTTTCATGTAAGTTAAAAAATGGCATTTATGAAAATTTAATTTTGCCTCTACTCTCATTGGTTATGCATAGGTCATCATATTTTGTATTTAGCTCACAGTTTTTATATGAGCGCATCTATATATAGATATGTACATAGTTGTTTACAGTTTGTTGAATGTTACTACAAGTTATCAATGGCGATGGCAATAAACTCAGCAAAACTGGCAATAACTTGGTCAACAAACTTTTGAAAAAACAAGCACATAAACACTGGACATTTCTACGGACCAATGAAAAAAATAAAATAAAATTATTAAGTATAGATTCACAAGATATCAATACGTATTAGGGTTGACCAATTTCTATGGAAGGAGTTTAGTGACATTTTTGAATTATTTTTAACATAAAATAATCCGAATTTATAGACAGTAAATTTCAGAGTGTCAAAACAAAGTTTAGAAATTTGTTTTAGTTTACTTTTCCACAATTACAATTTTTCAACAGGTGGCAACCACATTTTTGAAAGTTGCATAAATTTACCCACCCTAATATGTATATAAAAATACTTGAACATATGTCTAGCGGCTGGAGCAACTTGTGGCAATCAAGCAATGACAGTATGACACTCAACAGCGAAACTGAGCCAACAAAATAATAGTTTCCTATTATTTTTACGCCATTATAGGGCACAACTACAGACATAGGGATATATATGGGATGAGTGCATAAGTTCGTGCACGATTTCAAGTGCAAACTAAAATTGATATTTTTTGAAGAAAGCGCTTTTATTAATCAATTATGTATTCGCCATCATGTTCGGCAATCCACTCCCAACGTTCAACCAATTTACGGATGCCTGATTCATAGAAATCGTGCGGTTGCTCGTTGAAAAAGGTGTCAAGGTGGTTTTTGACGTCTTCCACATTTTTAAATTTTTTTCCATTCAAATTGTTCTGCAGCGATCGAAACAAATGATAATCAGAAGGTGCAATGTCGGGTGAATATGGGGGATGCGGCATGATTTCCCAATTCATCTCCTTCAGTTTGGCCAGGGTCGGTTTTGCAACATGTGGCCTGGCGTTGTCATGATGGAAAAGAACTCCTTTGCGATTGGCCAAAATCGGACGTTTTTCATCAATTGCTTTCTTCAATTCGACCAATTGCTGACAATACTTGTTGGCAGTGATCGTTTCTCTAGCTGGCAAGAGCTCAAAATAGATCACGCCTCGGATATCCCACCAAATGCACAGCAGTACCTTCATCGGATGCAAAATCCACCTTTCGACATCGGTTCCGCCCCTTCGTGTGCCTGTTTCCATGTTCTTTTGCGTTGAACATTGTTGTACAGGACCCATTTTTTATCACCAGTCACGAGCCGATCCAAAAAAGGTTCGTTTTTGATCCGTCGAAGCAAAGAAATTGCTGTTGACATACGGTCCACTTTGTTCTTTTCACTCAACTGATGTGGCACCCATGTATCGAGCTTCAAAGTGTACCCAACCTTTTTTAAACGACGAAACGCATTTGATTTGTTGACGTTCAATTCACTGGCAACCTCTTCCGTCGAAATACGTGAGTTATTCGCAACTAAAGTCCTTAGAACATCGTCATCGAGCTCAGAAAGCCGTCCACTGCGAGGTTGATCTTCGAGGTTAAAATCTCCAGAACGAAATTTCGCGAACCATTTCTTTACTGTGCGAAGTGCTGGAGCACGGTCCAAATAAACTTCGCGAATATCTTTAGTTGCAGCGCTCACTGTTTTTCCTTTGCGGAATTCGTATAACATAATATGACGCATATGATCTTTTTCGTTGTTCATCTTCCATGCGTCTTTTCACTAAGCAACTCAAATCAAAATGAAGTTATTTTATGCTTGATTTACAGTTCGGACTGTCACCTTTCCAGCGATATATAATATGTATATATTTCTTTCACGAGCGCCACTCTCAAACGATTCGTACGGCATCCAGCGGAATCGGGCACGAACTTATGCACTCATCCAATACAATCATTTGCAACAAATAACACATATAAAAAAGGCACTAGAGAAATACTTTCGCACTTGACTGCAGACGGCGAGTGACCCAACAAATGAATACTTCAGTGTAAATATGAGTGGTATGTACCCCTAACCAACCCATATGTATGTGTATATTTATATTAATATATACATACATACGTACATTTATAAACACAACTGTGTTGCCTAGCGATGTGTGTATTGAAATATGCTGCTGAGTATGCCGATAAACCAATAATAAATGAAAAACTATGTGCACAAATGAGTATGAATGAATGAATGAATGAATACAAGAATGAGTGAATGAGTGTGCGAAAAAAATAGAAAAGTAAAATAAATTGGAAATCAAGAAAAAATAAATGAAATGCAATCAAAGTGGCATGAATGAAAGTGAAAAAAAAAAGTTGAAAAGGAAATCGAATAGCGAGAATTGTGGCATATTTTATGGCGCAAAGGAAATGAAATGAAAAAGTTGTAAAGCGCAAATGTACGTATGTAAGTAGTAGAAAAATACATAATGTGTGTAGCATAAATGGTTGGAAATAAATAAGGATTAAAATATATTAATATATTTAGAAATGAAAGAAATCGTTAAAAAAGTTTTATAAAAATAATAAGAAACTTCCTCAAAAGTTTGTTATGAGAATTATATAAATAACCTTAGCTCAAATTAACCTAATACCAGCCGCCTCAAATTAAGTTTGGCATTTCTAACTAATAAATATTATTTATTTAAAAATTACATTTTTATTTCATTCTAATATCTTCATTTTTTTCTTATTTACATATTTTTAAAATTATTTTTTAAATTTCCTTAATTATAATTTATTTATTTTTCCATTTAGACTAAGTATAATTTATTTTATTTTTTTATCTTGTTTATTTTCACATTATCTCTTATCTTTTAGAGTATTTTATTTTAAAATATTTTCTTTATTTTTTATTTCACGTTATATTATTTTATTTCATCTTTTCATTTTATTATATATTATACGGCTTTATTTTATTAGCATCTTTATTTATTTAGTTTTATTTTACATAAATTCATTTTATTTCTGTATTTTTAATTTAAATTTATGTTAATTTAACTGAGTTCCTTTCATTTTTTTCAGTTTGTTTTATTTTTATATTACTTTGCTTACTTTACTTTATTTTTTGTTTAGTTTATGTAAATATTGTTTAACCATACCTAGTTTAAATTATTTCATTTTATTTAATTTCATTTAATTTCATTTAATTTAATACAATTTATTTTGCATTATTTTTATTTAATTTAATATTATTTATATTAATTTAATTTAATTTCATTTAATTTTATATTTTTTAGTTTTTTAATTTATTTTTTTTTTATAATTTTATTTTACTTAATTTCATTTAGTTTAATTTTATATACTTTATTTTAATTTTATACACTTTAATTTAATTTTATTTAATTATTTTATTTTTTTTATATTTTATTTTATTTCATATAATTATATTTTACTTTTTTATTTTGTTTTATTTGTTTTTTTATTTTATTTTATTTTATTTTATTTGATTTTATTTTATTTTATATTATTTTATTTTATCTTATTTTATTTTATTTTATTTTATTTTATTTTAATTTTAATATATTTTATTTTATTTTTTTTATTTTATTTTATTTTATTTCATTTTATTTTATTTCATTTTATTTTATTTTATTTTATTTTATTTCATTTTATATTATTTTATTTTATTTTATTTTATTTTATTTTATTTTATATTATTTTATTTCATTTTATTTTATTTTATTTTATTTTATTTAGGTGATTTGTGGCATTCGCCACAATAACCACTAAACACAAATGTACCATAGCCATGGAGAATCGCTGCTCGAAACGTTTCATGGTATTGTGGTGAAAGCAATGTAGCGCTGCGCCAGAATTTGGCAGGCAAGAGGAGTACACTCTACTAGCAGCTGAATTCCGGAGAGTGGTTGTACCTAAATACATATTTACTAGCATATCTGCGTTTGTATAGATATGGTGATAGCGTTAGTGCAGCCAAACCAATTAGAGGAAGGCGGTGAAAAATAATAGTACCAAAAACATATAACGGGAAATAGTCGAATTTTGGCATGTATACATATATATAAACACATGTGTGTGTCTCATACGGAAATTGAAGAATTTTCGGTTATTTGCTGGTACGCCATGGCCACTGACCCACATAAGCGACAATGAGCCTGACTTCGAGCAACGGCAATAGCAGCGGCAACTGGCACGTGACCAACATATACAAACTACTAAAACAATTGCATAAATGTTGTGTCAATTGACTAGATATTCACAATTTGTTACGAAGGCAGTGCGAAGTTGTTAGATCTCGATGGTGATGTGGTTACAAACATTGTTGGTTGGGCTGGTGTGCGCTGCTCAGCTAATGCCGTGACCGATAATGGTACATTTATTCGTGTGTGTGTGTGTATGTTTGTTCTATAAATGATTTTGCACACAGATAATATAAATTTGTATAAATATTTTCGTAAACATTTCGTAGTGGCAAAACATTTTAGAGGTATGTTAGGGCGTATGAGTTATCTGATATACAATGGTTAGGTGGTAGAGGCGTATGAGTAACATTATTAAGAGTGGAAATTGTAGTTTATAGATAATGTTGCCGTGTTTTATTTGTACATTTGCACTATGGTAATGCAAGTGCTTGTTAATATGTATCGTATATTACTGCCTCAGGTAGCCCGCACTGATTTATTTTGTTACCTATGTGGCATGTCATTCGAGTAATTAACTGTTATATGGGTAAACATGAAAATTCCATTTGCATAGGAAAGTGCAGGAGGACAAAATGTTTACTTAAAACAAATCGATTATATTTTACTGAAAAAAAAAAATTAATTTCTGATACGCAACTGAGATTAATTAAAAGTGAAAAACATGAGAAAGATTAAAAATAAAAAATTAAAATAAATTTAAAGAAATAAAAAAATTTGTAAAATAAAAAAAAATTAAAAATTAAATTAAAAAAAAAAATTAAATATCTTAGCAAATGAAAACACAATTAATAACGATTTTTGCAAAGCCCTTTTATTTTACAGAAAAAAATTAATTTCTGATTCGCAACTGAGATTAATTAAAAGTAAAAAACAAGGGAAAAATAAAAAATAAAAAATTAAAATGTATTAAAAAAATAAAAAAAAATTAGAAAAAAAATTAAGAATTAAATTTGAAAAAATTAAAACACAACAAATAACGATTTTTGCAAAATCCTTAAAAATAAGCGATATTCTCATTAGAGCTTAAAAATGTACACCAAATCAAACAACACTAATAATAAAATCAATTATAACACTTAGATGGGAAAATACTAGTTATAAGTTATGAATAAACAAATAAAATTTAACGGTAGTATTAATACTTGCATAATTTTTTAAATGCCAAAATAAAGATTAAAATGATGAAGGCTATAATTTTTAATAAACAAACAATACTATATTTATATGCATATGCATATAAATTAAAATATACCTGCATGCGATATTTTATGCAAATTCACAGTCATAACGTACGTGACATTTTGGAAATCATCAAATCGCAATAATTGTCGGCAAACAAATTGAAAATCTCCATATTTTGATATATAAATGCCAAATTGCAGCGACAATGGTTTTATGAAAAACTGAGCTAAGCGTCAAAAATAGAAATTAAATAAACAAAAATTCTTTAACTCCTATTGAAATTGAAATTTCATTTGCATACAAATTGAAATTTGTGCTGCTTTTTGTTTGTTTAAATATTTTTAGACATTTATTTTTATATAAAGGCGATAAATATAGTAAGTATGTACTAGCAAGGTAGCAGTGTCATCATTTTGGGAAACGCTCTGAAAAATATTTTTTGCCTTCGAAATAAAAATCTGTTGATTTTCTTTGGTAAAAATAGGAGGATTATTTAAATTTTTTACAAAAGAGTTTCTACTAAATTTTGTACTCCTCACTAAAAAAAACTAAGTAAAAACAACTTCGCTTTAGGATAATTCAGGGGTGAAAACGCAGAAATAAATCCATTTTTATTTAAAAACATTAATTATTTCAAAATTTCAAATGTATTACAATTTTATAAAAAATTCATTAAATAATTAAAAAAAAAAATAATACAAAAATTAATTAAAAATTATATTTTTTAAAGAAATTCATATTTTTACCATATCCGTAATATGGCTAAAAAATAAAAATTATAAAAATAAGTGACCTGTTTTTGAAAGATTTTATTTTTCCAAATAAGCTACTATTATCTCACAAGAGGTATCTGACTTTAAATGAGTCCCTTCATTAGGTTCTGAACAAAAAACCAACACTATCCCAGCTGGGCCGAGCCAAAATCTTACCTCAGTGGGATAATATTTCAAATTTTTCATGGTTTTTTCTTTTTTTTTGTGAAAACTCACTTTTTTCCAAAACTTTTCTCTCTTGCACATGCATAATTTAGTTTTACTCAACATTCAGGCGCTTATCTGTGATTAGTTGTGCGCTTGTCTGCGCCTCGATTTTGTTTTTCACCAGAACATCAAACAAATTTCACTTTTACTTCACATGCCATTTACTTGTTATCCTTGTTAGCCTGTTTGTATGTCATACACATTACCATTAGTTGTTGTTTACAACAAGTATCAAAAAAAAAAAATATGTGTGAGTATATGTTTGGTGGTTGGGCTGTTTGCTCGTTGCTTGCCTGATTTTTTCTACAAACCCTACCCAAGCTGTTGTGGCATAAAAAGTTTACTATTTGAAATTAGGTTGTTCCACACAAATCAAATCGAGGTTGCATTGCCAGGCTATGTGCGCTCTATCGCACTCTTGCCACAAAAAAAAAATAAAAATAAATAAATAAAAATAAACAAAAACTCCCTTCACCATAAGCCTAAGCACTACTTGCTTTGATTTTTACTCCCCTTTGGCTGGATATCAATCTTCGGCTCTTGTCAATAGCTGATTTGCAGCAACCCAATTTTGTTTTAGTTTTCTTTTCGGATTTCTGTTTCCTTTCACTTTTCATTTTTGCTTTTGTTTTATACTCGTTTTTTAATTTTTCTTTTTTTTTTGCTTCTTGTTTTTATTTTTATTTTTCCCTTTTTACTTTTATTTTTACTTCTTTTCATGTTTTCATTTTTTCTTCACTTTCATGTGTTTGCTCTGCTTTTTACTCTTCTTCTTACTTTCGCCATCATCAGCGGCATTTTCATTACTTCATCTCGTTACTTCTTTGCAATCGAAAGCAAGAAAAAATGATTTTTGTCATTTTGGTTTATTTTTTTTTTGTTTTTTGTAACTTTATGTTGTTGTAAATATTTGCATTTTGATTCAATTTTCTTGTCGCTTGATAAAGTTCAGCTCACTCTTGCATTGATTGAGTCATTTAGCATTTTTTTTCAGGCGCATCGTTCGAGCCAATCGCATTGGAGAATCTTTGCAGACTCAGTTGGTATGATTATAAATGCATGTGTGCATATGTTAGCAAATGTAAATAGCAGTATATGTATATACATATTTGATAAGTGAAATTCTGAAGATATTTTGTTTATAAATTTATGTATGTGTGGCTGTGCGAGAAATGTGCAGCAAATCAGTCAAAGTAAATCTGTGGCAGTTTTTTTTTGTTGTTTGTCGATAAATGGTTTTTTATTTTTTTTTTTTCAATTTTCGTAATAATATTTTGTAATTATGGTAAGTTTTTCAAAATAATTACATTGGCTATTTCTAGAGGTTACGCATACGCCCTGTCATACCGACAATGAATGCTATTATTAGCAATTTATGTTCATTTTATATATAATTTTGTATTTATTTTTTGGTTTCTTCCACTCACAGATTAAAGCTAAGTGGAGACACCCATGTGACACCAGCTCCCTTTCCACCTAATTCCTTCAGAGACCAAGAACTGGGCCTTGACCTGCAACTTAAGCCAAAAGCAAAAGCGAAAGTCATTATTTACATAGCAGCATAGATCCATTTTTACGAGTTGTTTCTCCTTTAGTTGAGCATTGTCGAGCACAATTCTTGAAACTTTTTGGTTAAGTTCTGGCGTAGTCACCTCGATGCTCCTGCTCGGTCTTGAGTCGTCTGCAAAGCATTCTTTTACATATTTAGATAAACTGTGTTACTTGCAGATCATGGTCTTTCCGGACAAAAGTCGCTTTAAATCAATGACATCTCAATCGTTATAATCGCAACTGATTCTCCTTGCTTGGTAAGGAACTTCGTAACAACACAAAATTCGATGTTTTTATATTTCACTTTTCACTCCCAAGCAACATTGCTTGTTCAGATACTATATATACTAATTATGAGTAACAAAACACGTTACGATCGTAATGAGATTAATACCTCCATCCTACAACCATCTTATGTCATGTACAAAAAACACTCCCTCGTATTTTAGGCATAAAAAAAAGAAAGAAAAAATCAAATAAAAACGTAAATTAAACTGAAATTAAGTAAAAATTAAAAAAGCAGACTTAAACGAACTTCACCTAAAAGAAAGTATATTTTTTTTTTATTTTCGTCACAAAAAATAATATAGCTGCCCTTCATGCTTGTGTGCATAAATTTTTTAAAATATAATTAAAACTTTTTCACTTTTTACTATACATTTTTGGTTGTATTTAACTTGCTTCGCGAAAGCTAATATTTTATCTATTTATCCGTGTTTGATTGCCAGAAGCCAAAACAAAAATCAAATTGAAAGTTCTGCCGCTGAGTGGTTATGGTTCAATAACTGGGCATGTAGCACGTGCATGAAATAATCAAAGCAAACAAGTTGGGCGAGAAAATATTAAATATGAATAAACTAGAAAAAAAGAAAGCAAAATGTAATTAATAACAAACAGATATAAGATTTCATTGGCCGCATTTACATTTTCTGCGCTTCTGCTTAGAATTCTCTTAACAAATCAAAGTCTATGAAAATTCTATTAATAATTAAGCACGATGAGAAACAGGGCTTACATTAAAAGTGTGTAAACCGGTTCATCTTAGTAGGTTTTTATTTTTTATTTTGTGTATTGAAATGCTTACATACTTATCGGACACCTGCGTGAAAAGCTAATTAACTTAAGAACTTTCTTATTGCTTAATTAAAAATTAATGCTTCTTAATGGAAGAAAAGAGCCGTTCAAAATAAATAAATAAATAAATAATTAAATAGAAAAGCAAAAAAAATAACAAAGTAAAAATATATCGTTAAAAGATACCACCAAGCATATAGTATCGAAGCATATGAAAAGGAAGAGAATTGAGAAAAGCATGTTTGTATTATAAAAAAGGATCTATATAAAAATATTTTTTAACAACTTTCTTTTTGGCAATACTGACAGCTCACGCGGATCTCGTGCCTTGTGTCACTATCAAAAATTTTCAGTTTAGTCTATAATTTCACCAAGAATCGACTTACAAATGAGCAATACTTCCAAATCACACCGGTCAACATAATTTTTGTGTCTAGGTCGTACATATTAAATCTCAGCTTCTCCTACACTAACAACAAGAATTTTTTTCGTCACCGCCACTAAGAGAATTAAAGTATCCTTTTCAACTCAAGTCAGACTAAAGAAAACTTTTTTAAATTGAAAAAAACTTCGAATAAATTGTACGTGCCTCCATTTTTTGCAAACGCTTCAAGACGCAGACTGAAAATTGTTTCAACATTTATATCTGCAAAAAATATTTATATCGAAAATCATTGAAATTGAAATTCGTCATCAGATAGCACACTCCAGCCAATTTTTTTTAGATATGAAAATTAATATTTAGACTCAAAATGTTACTCTAAAACATTGAGATTTTATATTATATTTTTTAACTTTATTTTATTTTATTTTTCTTTAATTTATTTTAATTTCTTCTATGTATTTTAACTCATTTTTTTATATGGATTATTTTATTTTCTCTTATTTATTTATATTTTACTTCATTTGATTTAAATTTGTTTTATTTAACTTTATTTTATTTAATTTACTTTCTATTTCATTTCAATTTTTATTTTTATTTCATTTAATTTAATTTAATTCAATTTAAATGTTAAGCCCTTTTAAAGTATTTAAACATATGATAAAATAAGTTAAAAGTAAGTTAGGTATAAAGTTTAGATATAGATATATACTGATGGATATACTTTTATTTATATTCACATATATGTAAAATCAACGTAGCCTGCTAATAAAATTATAAATTATTCAAAAGCACAAAAGTCAGTGAACTTTAGTCTAGTTGGTTCATTCAATATACCTGCACATATAAATATACATATGTGTGTAGCCGCATGAGCAAATAACACATTTCCCCATGCATGACTTAATAAATGCAAAAGAAGAACAGTTAAAAATTTCTATACATATACGTACATATGTGAACATAAGGTATAATAAGGCACATATATATACGCATGTATATAATATATAATATATTCATATTTATGTGTATATATATACGAGTATATGTAAAGCTTTATATTTCCCTCTTTATAGTCCTGCATATGAGCGACAGCAAAATGCTTATAAATAGCGTGTGTTCACGATAAAAAAATTCAAGGATATTAAACTTTGTTTACGGCATATTTTCATTCATTTGCAT
This sequence comes from Ceratitis rosa, assembly GCA_037013455.1. NCBI lineage: Eukaryota > Metazoa > Arthropoda > Insecta > Diptera > Tephritidae > Ceratitis > Ceratitis rosa. Next base: position 5,348,017 of record JAWMAG010000069.1, on the reverse strand, counting down.
TTCATGTATACCGGGTATTTTTCATAACTATATTAATTGTTGTTGTTGTTGTTGTTTTTCCTTATGGCAAATCAGCAGAATATTTTTACTTTTAAATTTTGAGTTAACTTTTGTACTCAGTAGAATTTTTTACAACAGTGTACAGTTATAATTGTATTTTTATTAAAATTTTTTCGAAGCAACCGTCTAAAATTAAAAGTTTTCACAGGTAAATTGAAAATTTTAATCAAATTTTGTTTAATTTAAGAAAGCTGCGTACTATTTGGGTGTATTAATACCTTTTTATGATTTATTTTGCTTTCATTTTTCAGGATTTAACTTTAAATAAAATAAACTTCCATATTCAAACCGTTCAATTCTCTTTCAGTTATATCCGACTTTCCAACTAAAATGTCTTACACATATATATAATATTACCAAATGTCAATGCGAAATTGTTTACCGACGCGCAGTTTCCTTTTCGAAATGAAAATTACGCAAGAGAATCATGCGTATATTGGACATGGAAAAATATTGTAAAAATTCAGCTTTTATATCAGTATATCAGTACATTTTTCACTTACTAAGCTTACGAGTACATACATACATGCATCTGCGTTTATTTTAAGTTCTATCGAGAAAGGCAGTTGGCGCCAGTTGTCACTTTCTTTCAATATTGCTACTGGCATTCGTACAATTCGAGAGACAATTTTCACTTCCAATCATACCTTTGCGCGCAATTAATTTGAATTTCTTGCCGTCCCGGTTTTTTTTATTTTATTTATAAACTTTTTATTTTATTTTAATTTATTTAACTTAATTACATTTCCAATGTTTTACATTAATTTATCATACTTTTTATATTTCATTTTAATTCCATTAATAAAATCTTTTTATTTAATTGATCTTTACTTTCTTTTGTTTTATTTTAAACAAAACATATTAAAATTTTATTTCATATTCATATTTCATTTTATTTTATTTTATTGCATTTTATTGTATCTTATTTAATTTAACGTCATTATGTTTCATATTCTTTTATTTTAATTCACTTCATTTTATTTTATTATATTTTATTTTATTTTAGTTTTTTTATTGTATTTTACTTTGTGTTATTTTATTTTATTGCATTTTATTGTATCTTATTTAATTTAACGTCATTATGTTTCATATTCTTTTATTTTAATTCACTTCATTTTATTTTATTATATTTGATTTTATTTTAGTTTATTTTATTGTATTTTACTTTTTGTTATTTTTTTTATTTTATTTTATTTTATTTTATTTTATTTTATTTTATTTTATTTTATTTTATTTTATTTTATTTTATTTTATTTTATTTTATTTTATTTTATTTTATTTTATTTTATTTTATTTTATTTTATTTTATTTTATTTTATTTTATTTTATTTTATTTTATTTTATTTTATTTTATTTTATTTTATTTTATTTTATTTTATTTTATTTTATTTTATTTTATTTTATTTTATTTTATTTTATTTTATTTTATTTTATTTTATTTTATTTTATTTTATTTTATTTTATTTTATTTTATTTTATTTTATTTTATTTTATTTTATTTTATTTTATTTTATTTTATTTTATTTTATTTTATTTTATTTTATTTTATTTTATTTTATTTTATTTTATTTTATTTTATTTTATTTTATTTTATTTAATTTTATTTAATTTTATTTAATTTTATTTTATTTATTTTATTTTATTTTATGTTATATTATTTTATTTTATTTTATTTTATTTTATTTTAATTTATTTTATTTTATTTTATTTTATTTTATTTTATTTTATTTTATTTTATTTTATTTTATTTTATTTTATTTTAATTTATTTTATTTTATTTTATTTATTTTATTTTATTTTATTTTATTTTATTTTATTTTATTTTATTTTATTTTATTTTATTTTATTTTATTTTATTTTATTTTATTTTATTTTATTTTATTTTATTTTATTTTATTTTATTTTATTTTATTTTATTTTATTTTATTTTATATTATTTTATTTTATTTTATTTTATTTTAATTTATTTTATTTTATTTTACTTATTTTATTTTATTTCATTTTAATTTATTTTGTTACTATTAATTTTGTTAATTTTTTTATTGTATTTTTTTATATTTGATTTTGTTTATTTTTTTTTTTGTGTTTAATTTACGTAATCTTTCATTCTATTTATTTGTTTGTCTCATGTTGTTTATTTAAAATGCAATGTTCTCACACCTACATTCGCACTCATCCATATTTGCAACAGTGTAAACAATGTTTACGACTATCCCTTTACTCTTGAAGGATTTGCTTTGAGCGCAACGTCCAGCATTCTAAGTAAACTCACACGCAACAGCGCCTGATGGTATACCTCGTTATTCAAACAACTTAGTCGTTTATATGCCACCTCCATACAAGCAATATGTCCATATTTGATTTGTCATGATATCCTTTCAAGCATCTTCTTGTTGCTGTTTTCGGTGAAAAATTTCCAAATGCAACATTTTCTAAGACCAGTGTAAATACATATGTATATGTATATGTTGTTTTCTGTTACGTGGTGTCCACAAATATTTACTCCTTCGCCATGATTCTACACCTGCTTCACTCTTTCAACTCCCCTCAGTTTGTAAATGCATTATTTGTGACAAATACCGATAAAAATAAAAATATACAACAAATACCACAACAACAACTATATCAAATACAATTTAGTTGCACAGAAACCGCAATATGTGGCCACACGCCAACTCAGCGCTTGGCCACCCGCAGTTGCTTTATTATTACTTTGCACTGCACTTGTAAGCGAGTGATGTGTACTTTAGCACATGCAACACCACCAAACAACGCGTGTGTTTGTATGTAGGTAGACTGGCCTGCATTGATAGTCAACCAGCACGCAGAAGAGACTCTGAAGTGTTCTGTGGTCTCTTCGGTATGCTCAGTGAGGTGTAATGGGAACTGTGTTGAAATAGTTGAAATTTATGCTCATTTATATACTTGTCAATATACATATATAAATGTATATAATTGAAAAATATAAGTACTCTTGTGCCTATAACTGTACTCCTTAGCGCCATGTGTACTTTCGTGTATGTGTGTATGTGTGCATGACAGAAGTTGTAAAGTTTTTGGTTAAGGAAGGTAATTTTCACAAACTATGTCATGTGGGTTTCAGACATTTACTCAACAATGAGGTGCTAATGGCTCAAGAGACAAGCTCGGAAGACAAGCATAAGATTTTCTCTGTTCGTGGTACTGATATATGTTTATAATTTTGCATATACATATATATATACATATATAAGCAAAGATAACTAAACAAAGTTGATAATTGTGTTGGCTAATAAATATATATATTATTTGTATTCACTTATAATTGAGGCCTTGGAAACATCAACCCACACAGCCGGTTGTGTAGCCAGACGCACTACATGCGGCCAAGTGGTCCTGCTATACTCCTATTGTGTCTTTGGTGTGAAGAATATTGCAAGTTTTTGCTCCAAACTGAAGTAGTTGTTCTGCCACCTTGACCATTGCCGTTTGAAGATCCTGTAGCCTTTCTGCGCCTAGTAAGTATAGCTTTTGCCCTCTGAATACTGCACCACACATATCTTACATTTCCTGCACTTTTTCATCCCAGTCCGGCCTACTCTAAAAACAAGCGACGCCAAAAAGCAATGCCCCGTCAATAGTCCTATTAGAAGTCTGGGATCTGACCAATTTTCATATAGTACAAACTTCATAAGTTCAGCATCGCACGCTTTACACAAAGTTTTCGCGGATCTGCAGTCTTTTTGTGCCTGGGAAAGAGCTATTGGGGCTGGCAATAGCTCTACGGAAGTCAGGCGAGGAATTACGTAGTCTATTCTATACCGCGGGTTGCCCCCTTCAAATCTTCTTTAGCAATTCATTAACCGCAAGCACTCCACTTGTGGAGCACACACCCGGCACACATCCCGCGTTACGACGTCTAATCCCCATTGCAGTTGGATCTTCCTGCATCTTAGCAAGACATGTGTCCAATCCCTGAGGACAGGGCTGACTCCTGTTAAGTCTAAAACAAGCTTGGAAGAGTTCTGTCTTGCCCCCCGCTCTTCGAACCATAGCCGGAAGGATTCCATCAAAGTTCGGTGACTTATAATCCGAAAACGTCTGCACTGCCCACATAATCGGTTCTAGATAATATTATATGGGAAAACGAAAATTTTAAATTTTCTTTATTTTTGAGCTTAATATACCTACATACATACATACATACATACATACATACATACATACATAACGTATATGCATAAAATTACAACATTCCAAAGAATCCTTTTCCAAGCTTAAACTATTTATAATTTAACATGGACTAGTATTTAACTAGTTCGAAGCTGATGAATACGTGTAGTAGCAAGTGAAATCATTATCAGAGAAGTTTCTGAGGATATCGACTTATCGGTTGTGGGTTATTTATCGATAGGTCATACTTGGTGACGATATATGGTGAGGGATATATTTCTTGTTATGACATCGAACCCAAAGGCTAATGGTCCGAATGGAAAAGCCGACTAGAGAGACCCAATTCATTCATTTTTGGTCAAAACAACACAGTAACGATGCTTTAGCCAGCGTATTTACCAGTTTTTAGAGTACTCTAAAGAAGAGATTTTGCGACTACTGAAAAGAGAAATCCCGAATCGATGAATAAGATCAAGAACAAACTTCGAAACAATAGAGAGCTGCTGCAAATTACTAAATATAATAGCCCAATAGTACTCTTTGAACATAGTATGGGTATGAGAACACAGTGGCAAACCAGGTAACGACCTCGCAAGGGAAAAAGAGTCCTCCCTTCCACTTTTGCCATCATGGAAGCGTATGGGCATGCCGATCTCTACTTGTAAGCTCATTACCGGAGAGTCCTTCATTGTGGAAGCTAACTCAAAAAGGAATACGCTCAGTTTCTGCAATGCAACTATAATAATGTGGTCGGCGTGGAACAAGGGAATGTCGAAAGTGCTAAGTGCAAAAAAAGAGTTGTCCAAGGGTTTTCTAATGAAACCTTTTCGTTTTGGTAGGCATGCAGAGAGACTGAAATTATCATCAAGTCACTGAAGTTGAAGCCTCTAGGGACGGCTTGACCAAATAGAGTGCCTGCAAAGCTTTTGCCAACTTCCCACATTGGTTTGACGGGCTAATGGGGCTTAATGTGATCCTGAATAGTATCACTATGGATCCAATTCCTGATCAAAGTGTTGCAATACTCAGCAGTCATTTCAACATAACTTAACTCAACAGTTTGAAGAGTTGGAAAAAACGAATTATTAAAAATGGGAAGTTACTTTTATTCTTTCTACGACGAACCCAGCATAACAAACCTCTCGTCCAACTGACCGAGGCTCACTCATGATGGATAGTTGAAAAATCCAACAGATCAGTGACCTAAACCCAGTGACAGTCCAGACTGCGCTGAATCTGAGACCGATCCCGGAAGGTCAGCTACAATTCTGTTCATGAGCTGCCTTAAAAATCCTCAATGCTGACGGAATGAGTTTTAAAATCGTTAAACAAACAAGTAAGAGAGTCGAGAATTTCAAAGTTGGTTTTCCATAAATACAATAAAATGGTTTTAAAGTGTCTAGCTGGTCTTAAGAGGGTTGTATATTTAAGTAGGAGAGAGCTAATGAATAACACCGAAAAAAACTCAATTCTTTATTAACAATTTATTTATTTTTTTCTCGACATCCAACAACAAATTTGATTTATACCTATATAACTCACCAAACTTACAATAATACAACACTAAAGAGCCCGCATTACATTCTCCTTCAGTTCCAATACTTAACAAATGTCCAGCTTGTAAGCCAAATGTTTACCACTTGACATTTCCCATAGGGTTACCATATTTGCACAAGAAGAGTATCCCGTTTGCACTTGCTCAAGTGTAAATGCGCATTTTGTTTATTTATTTGGTTGTTTATTCCTTTGTTTGTTTGCGTACAACATATTGTGGGAGTTTGTTGCAAGTGCAATACACACACGCGCTCACATACACACACACACGCGCTACTTACCTGCACTTACGACCACTTGGGCATATGTCTGACAAAGTTTATAGTACTCGTGTGTGTGTGTACACAATCAGTACACAAGTGCAATAGACAAAAGAAGTACGCAAAAGAAGAAGAACAAGAAAAGCATAAAATGTATGTACGCATAAGTGTGCATATGTACATAGGTATGTATGTATGTTCGCACTTTGATGACCACCATTAAGTTTGTGAAAATAAACTTTCGTTGCAATAATAACAACAGTTGCTAGCAAGGCATACACAAATAATACAAAAAAACAAATAGTGTGCAAAGAAACGGGAATGCTTTGTGCATTGTTGCAAATTTCCACAGGAACATCACGATACATATACTGCAGCGCAATATTCAACTGATTACAAAATGTACTGGTTTGAAACTAGAATTTCTTGATTGAACTTCCACTTGTTCGAAAAAATACCAAACTGTTACCAATTGTACAACTAATAGTTATTGACTTATTACAACTTTTTTTTTACTCCAAATTGGTTTAATAAATTTTCATAGAGTTCTTATTTTTTATTTATTTTATTTATTGTATTTTATTTTATTTTATTTTATTTCATTTTATTTCATTTTATTTTATTTTATTTTATTTTATTTTATTTTATTTTATTTTATTTTATTTTATTTTATTTTATTTTATTTTTTTTTATTTTATTTTATTTTATTTTATTTTATTTTATTTTATTTTATTTTATTTTATTTTATTTTATTTTATTTTATTTTATTTTATTTTATTTTATTTTATTTTATTTTATTTTATTTTATTTTATTTTATTTTATTCTATCTTATTTTATTTTATTTTATTTAATTTTTTTTCAATTTTATTTTATTTTTTATTAATTTTTTTTATTTTAATTATATTATTTTCTTTTATTTTATTTCATTTTATTTTACTTTATTTTATTTTACTCTATTTTATTTTTCATTTTATTTTATTTTATTTTATTTTATTTTACTTAATCTTATTTTATATTATTTTATTTTATTTTATTTTATTTTATTTTATTTTATTTTTTTGATTTCTATTATTTTAATTTTTATTCTTTGATTTTTTAAATCTTATTCTATTATTTTTTATTTAAATATATTCTGCTTTATTTTATTTTTTGCTTTTTTTCATTTTATTTTATTTTTGTTTGAATTATTTTTATTTCAGTTTAATTTAATCCATTACATTTAATTTTTTTACAGACTTTAATAAAAAGTTGAAAACACATAGTCTGGCCTACTCAGGTGCTCTACTTAATATAATCAGACTAATGCAGGACTCAGTCAACCACAAAAATGGCCAGCAGCAATTAAAAAAAGTTGATAATAAAGAACTGGATATCAATGGTACTCTTTTACTCCCAAAAATTTTGTTTTCAAAGTAGTTTTCATGCAAGGGTTCTTTGCTTCTTTCAAAGGAATTTCTCGTTATTTCCCAAATCTAATTCAAATGGTATCAGTCAATCACAAGTGCTTCAAATTGAATTTACATTTACCAAAAGTTTCTGTCGTTAACCCCTAAGGTATATCTACATGCCTCCCTGCGGCATGGGTTGTCAGCAAACCCAATAGTGGGACTGTCATTAAAAGTTATTTCCATTTTTGTATTGTACTTCTTTTTCAGCGATTTTTTCATCAGACTACTAAAGTATTTAACAAATAGGAACAAGAGAAGCTTGTGCATGTAGTATGTATGTACATTGGTGTATTTCAGCTGACCCTTCTATGTCAATTCGTTCAAGCGTAAAAACGATTGAGTGGAGTTCAGTTCATTGAATATTGTAAACCCAAATTAACTGACAACTACAAAAGTATAGTTAGATATATTTTAGTTGCACTGCAAGTTAAATGGGACTTACGTTGCCCAGAAAAAAATGCGTTTCCTCAGGAGAACGCTAGACCCATACATCGACATTGACTCGCTACAAGCTCCGAGAGCTTGGTTAGGAGATTTTTATGCATTCACCTTATAGTAGGTACTACGCACCAAGTGATTGCTATCCATTCCTGTCTATGGCAAGTGATTTTGTTGGTGAACAAATGGATTGAATTGGAGCACAATCAGCTTGCTGTTATTGTTGTTGTTGTGTTGTAGCGGCTGCGTTAAACACGCTTGGGGACATGTTAATAAATCTAAGTCACCTAGGGTATCTAACGGGAGGTCCAAGAAACGTGCTGTTTCGACGAAATTGGACCAGAGGCAGAGGGAGGGATTGCTTGAGTCGAGTCTAGATTAGTAGTTTAACCTGCTACAGTATTCAGACCTAAGTTGGACCTCTCGAGGCAGATCGAGCTCTTTGACTCCAATAGATGGTGTTTTTACTCCAAGTACGCCATTCACGGGAAGGGAATCTTTAAAGGTGTTGACTGACTCCTGGGGAATGGAGTTCAGTGCTTGTCTGTACGCCGACCTGTATATCGGTTGCTCTACGCTAGCATCCCAATAGGAATTGCTTGCACAGCAAAGCATTATGCTTCTTAACTCCTAGCACAGATGCTTCACTGTGCGAGGGATGCTCGGGCGACATCAGTAGGTTCCATGTCGCGGTCCTGAGGGCAGTTTTCTGGCAAGCCTGTAACTTCTTCATCTGCGTCTCATCCGTCCATGGCATCTAGATCGCTGCAATATTAAAGACCGGCCGGTCAACTGTTTTATAAGTTGCCAGCAACGTTTCTTTATCTTTACCCGAGGTGCTGTAGACTAACAGTTTGAGGAATTTGTTGCAGCTCTGGAGTTTTCCGGTAATTGCGGAGTGAAGAAGTGCAGGCTATCAAGTGTGACTCCCAATAGCTTTGGTTTATTTGTGGTCGGAATTTTCGCGTTATCGACCTTCACATCTAGTTCGAGCCCGTACTACTTCGTCCAGCTGGTGAAAAGGGTAGCCGATGATTTAGTCGGTTGAATTTGAAGCTGTTTTGCAGTGAAGAAGTGGGTCAGGTCGGCGATATAGCCGTGAACTTTCTAATAAAGGTCATCAATATGCTGGCTAGACGCCAATATCGTGCAATCATCGGCGTATGAGGTTAAGGAAACTCCTTCTGATGGTGGAGGGAGCTTCGAAATATAGAAATTAAACAATCTTGGGGAGAGGCCACCAGCCTGCGGAACTCTCAAGACAGCCAGTTCTAAGCACCGGAGTTGTCACCCTTTCGGCGACGTAACCCCCTTTAGGTCAACAAGTAACAATTAGCCTGCTCAATGGCTTAGGTGCGACCGCTCACCCTCTTTCTTTCAACCAAGCAATCAACAAACCAAATTTTCTTTGAAAAAACACCTTGCCATCCCAGCACATATTGTAACATTTAAAATTTCTGGATAAAGCAAATAAAATGAACTATGTAAATATACGATTTAGAAGAACAAACAACCAGTATGTAAACCAATACCAGCAATCAATCTGAATGCAATTAAATTTCCTGGCAAGATGAACAAAAAAATAAAATGAAATAAAAATTAAAAAAAAAAATGTATTTTCTTACTTAGTTACCCTTATTTATATGTTTTATAACAAACAACGATTACCATCATTCTGCTGGCTGCCATTCTTCGTTTGTACTGATGGCATACAAGAAAGCAGGAAAGATGCATGCAGAGCACATTTCAATTGATTTCATACTTAATGGAATTCTTAAAAATGGATACCTTAAAAATCAACCAACTCAAACCCCGAGCAATCGACCAGCAGACCGACAAACCAGCAGACCAGTAGACCAGCAACAGCAGTTGTACTTGGCGTGGAGCATTGGTTTACTTAGTTACTATGATTTCAGTTGAACGAATCGAATTGAATCGACCATTTGTCTTTGTTTATTTTTATTGCCCAAAATACATCAATGCAAACATAAACACACACACACACGCCCAGAAACACACCTACAAATATTAGTATACACGTACAATTCAGTTCAGTTCAGTTCGTTTCAGTTTTATTTCCTCTCAATCGTCCAATTTTATTTGTTGTTTTCCTTTTGTGTGGCTTGAAATTCCTTAAAACATCAAACACAATATTGACAGCTGTTTTGCAAAGGATATTTTTCTATTAGCAATGTCGATTTGTTCGAAATGCGAGTGAAGCAATAGCATCAACAGCAGCAACAACAACAACAACAACAAAAGGGAGAAAACAAAATAAATAAAAAATATGCAGGTAAGAAACATTGAAATCTACATGTTTCTTGTGTGAAGAGAGTAGAGAGGGGAGTACAAACGAGAGTTTTTTTGCCTCCTCACCAACGGGTCAATACGTGGGAAGTTAAAAATTACTTTAGCAGAGTGTCTCACGTGAGCACAGCTGCCACCTTGACATAAGAAACAAGTGAAACATGATGGGATGTGTTGAAAAGCTGTCAAAAAACTGCATAAGGAAGCCATTATTCCTCACAGAGGCAGCAAGAAGCTTGTACTGCTGAGTGTTTAGTTTGTTGAGTTTAAGAACTTCACCCCCACTGCTCACACCTAAAGCTCAGAGTAAGCTCGGCGTGATCCTCTACTTTTTTCTAAATTCTTCCAACCTTGCATATCATGTCGGTTGGGTTGAAGTTGGGAGCAACGTGAAATATACCTATGTAGGTAAGACGTCCAATCGGCTCAAGATCGGACACTCGCTGCAGCATTTGATAATCTACTATCTATGTTAATACTCCTACCAGAGCACTACGTTCTCTTTTGCTTAATGAAAGTTTGGTCCGTCTGTAATGCACGTTGCTCCACATTAATTTAGTGATACGATCAATGTTGGATTTGCTACCGAACCTTTGGTGCTCAACTGTAGTACATTTCTTCGAACAGCAATTAAAAGCGCTGACAGGCCTGAAGGATTCCAGCCAGTTCCTCCGCTTGCTCGTAATGTTATTCGCCCAGTCATATAAGAAGGAACATTTTAAACTACACAGTCTTCGTATAAAGACAAACGCTACAGTGACGATGTAAAAAAGTTTTAAGTACCGCCATTCATCGGTTTGTCCACTTATTTAAACCAGAGAGAGAGAGAGAAAGAGAGGGAAAGAGAAAGAGAGAAAGAGAGAGAGAGAGAGGGAAAGAGAAAGAGAGAAAGAGAGAGAGAGAGAGAAAGAGAGGGAAAGAGAAAGAGAGAGAGAGAGAGAGAAAGAGAGGGAAAGAGAAAGAGAGAGAGAGAAAGAGAGGGAAAGAGAAAGAGAGAGAGAGAAAGGGAGAGAGAGAAAGAGAGAGAGAGAGAGAGAGTGAGTGTGACGTTACATGAGTATGGAAAGAGTGGTATGGTGTTTGGTTCGGTATCGAGTCTGGCTAATCAGGAGTTAAATATACTTCAATATCTAAACCATAGTTGAGCAGATATTACTAGCATCTAACGACTAGCCCCAGCTACTCCTCTGTAATAGGTGCTCGGATTCCCACTGCCAACTGGGTAAGCTATCAGTGTTGCACTCAGGTTTTCCCTGAAAGTTATGGTCCATCACTGACCCTCGTCACCGGTTCCTTGCAAGAAAAAAGAAGCTTTACACCTCGATTCTTTCAGGCGTGGCATTAGCTCAGTCGGCTTTGATGAACATGGGAAAAGAGGTCTTTCGTAGCATTCGTGATCTCATTGTATGCTTTGTATCCATAACATTGGATTGGGATTGGGTTTGGATAGATATAAGTTAGCGTCCAGATATGCTGAAGGAAGCCCGAGTGGCCCAGTACTTTTTTCCAGACATATACGAAAAGTAGTTCGACTTCAATCATGCATCTGCAAGGATGGTCCCTACGGTAGATCTGCAGAGTTGAAAGCATAACATTACGCGCCTCAGCTGGAAATGGAGTTATCTTGCATAGAGTTTAGTGTACAGGCGACAACAGAAGGCTTTCTATTGTGGTCCACCAGGAGAGAAGAAGCTAGTTAACTCCACTTTAAAATATCAATAGATAAACCTCCACCAAAAATATCCTCTAAAACTTGAAATTCTTAACTCAACCATTTTCACCATAAAAACGTTACATCAATCAGTTAAGCTGCTCTGACTCAAACTGTCAACGCAAGTAAATTCCATAATAAATTCTGCACCGTAATCACCAACGAAACAAACTTAAAGCGTCAAACTAAATACATATTCTAAACTGCAAAACCCACATATTGATCCAGCGCATTTTTCCGCTCATCCACTCACACACACACACATACAATCCACTTACACTCACCGTTCATTGGTGCTAACGACTCCAGCGCTGCAGTGCTGAGCTGAATTGAAAGCTGAGTATTTTATTGAGTGCATTAATGTAACCAAGGTAACGAATGAATTTGCAAGCCACAGCAAGGACATACAAACATATTACCATGGCATCATAATAAATTGAAGGACGATAGTGTGTGGGCGTGTGTGTGTGTGTGTGCTTATGTGAGTGTATTTTAAAGTGAAATGAGGTGTAATATTGTTGTGGGCAGATTGTACACAACGTCAAGGTGGCCAGCTGTTATTTTGCTATAAGCCAGTTGTGTTTGTTGTAATACAATTTACAGGTGGATACGTGCATTTCTTAGTAGTCAACCTCAGCGACAGCAGCAACTACAATAACATTAAGCCTTGTTTGTATTAACGAGTTTCAAATACAACAACAATAACTGATACCTCGCAGGCAGCTGTAAATCGTCAAAGGATAATGCGCGCCATGGTAACCTCAAACTCCTGAAAACTTATACTGCAAGTTCGCAGAATAAATGTATATAAATGAAAGTGTATACAAAATCATTAATATGAAAGTGCAAGTACATAATTTAGAGCCACATAGGTATATATGGGACCTCTGCGTCAATAATTTTATTTCATTGTACTTTATGTAAATTAATTTAATTGATCACTTTTGTTTAATTTTATTTTAAAATATTTCATATTGTTTTATTAATTTTATTTTTTAATATTAAATTATTTTATTTTATTTTATTTTATTTTTTTTATTTTATTTTATTTTATTTTATTTTATTTTATTTTATTTTATTTTATTTTATTTTATTTTATTTTATTTTATTTTATTTTATTTTATTTTATTTTATTTTATTTTATTTTATTTTATTTTATTTTATTTTATTTTATTTTATTTTATTTTATTTTATTTTATTTTATTTTATTTTATTTTATTTTATTTTATTTTATTTTATTTTATTTTATTTTATTTTATTTTATTTTATTTTATTTTATTTTATTTTATTTTCTTTTATTTTATTTTATTTTATTTTTAGCTATATTTAATTTCATATTTTTTATTTAATTTTATTTTAATTTATTTTATTTTATTACTCTATTTTGTTTCATTTTATTTTATTTCATTTCACTTAATTTAATTTATTTAAGGTAACTTTATTTTCTTTTATTTTATTTTTTAACGGTATCTCATTTTATATAATTTATTTAATATTATTTTATTTTATTTTGTGTTTTTCTATTGAAGTAATAATTTTTATTAAATTTATTTTATATTATTTTACCTAACTTTATTTCATTTTATTTATTTTAATATTAATTTTATTTTCATTTTTTTGTTTTTATTATTTTATGTTATTTTATTTTATTTTATTTTACTTTATTTAATTTCATTTTATTTTATTGAATATCATTTTCAAAAATTCCATTCGAGTCGTCACACCCATTATATATTCAAATATTTGTCTTTGCTATTGTATGTTTATGTCTGTGCATATATGTACGAGTGTGTATTTGCGACTCGCTACTGGGTTACCTATGGCATTAAAGTTTTAATGCATAATCACATACATATGTATGTCCTCAGACGACATGGAGCTACAGCAACAGCGAATATATACGTACATACATACTTCAATGTGAGATAATGAAATGTGAGCGTTGGCTTCTAATGCTTTTAGCATTAAAATTACAACAATAACAAACGCTACCCGTCATAATAATAAAACGAGCGATGAAATGTATGAGACAATGTCAGTCATATTAGTTTCTGTGTGTCTATGTGTGTGTATGTGTCATGTGCACAATTGACAGTAGACTTAGCTGAGCAAGGGCATTGGAAACGGAGTAAAAGCCTATGAGAAACGTGAAACATGTCAAGGAAACAACAATGTAAATGTCAAAGAATACGACTATACCAACTAAAACAGCAGACAACGACTGCAACGGATGGAGGCAAATGTTCATGCATTAGTATGTGAGGTGTTCTATAGAAAAATTAAATTAAATTTAATTAAATAAAGTTGAATAAAATATAGTAAAATTATAAAAATATTTAAATAAAACAAAATGAAATAAAATAAAATAAAATAATATAACATAAAAAGTAAAATTAAATAAAATAAAATTAAAAAAATAAATTTAAATAATATAACATAAAATAAAAAATAAATAAAATGACATAAAATAAAATGAAATAAAATAAATTAAAATAAAAAAATATAAATTAATATTAAATAAAACGAAGTAAAATTAATTCAAATTAAAATAAATAATATTAAATAAGTTATTAAATTAAAAATTAATTGTTAAATAAAACAAGTAAATAAATAAAATAAACTACAATAAAATGAAATGAAATAAAATAAAATAAAAGAAAATAAAATAAAATAAAATAAAATAAAATAAAATAAAATAAAATAAAATAAAATAAAATAAAATAAAATAAAATAAAATAAAATAAAATAAAATAAAATAAAATAAAATAAAATAAAATAAAATAAAATAAAATAAAATAAAATAAAATAAAATAAAATAAAATAAAATAAAATAAAATAAAATAAAATAAAATAAAATAAAATAAAATAAAATAAAATAAAATAAAATAAAATAAAATAAAATAAAATAAAATAAAATAAAATAAAATAAAACAAAATAAAATAAAATAAAATAAAATAAAATAAAATAAGATAAAACCAAACCAAATTAAATAAAATAAAATGAAATAAAATAAAAAATAAAATAAAAAAAATAAAATAAAATAAAATAAAACAAAATAAGATAAAATAAAATAAAATAAAATACAATAAAATAAAATAAAATATAATAAAATAAATTATGCAATAGTATTATAAAGAAAATATAAAAAGTAGATATTTTAAAATTAAATATGTTAAAACGAAAAAAATTAAAACAAAATAAATTTCAATAACTTTGGTTATGAATTAAAATAGAATCATTAAATAAGGCAAAATCAAATGTATAAAAATAAATAAAATAAAAAAATTATTAAAACAAAATAAAATTAAATTAAATTAATTTAATTTAAATTGAATGAAATAATTTAAAACGTTGCTAAATGAAAAATAAAAATTAAATAATAAATTAGTAAATTGTAAGAGAATTTTTAAGCCAACACCCTTAATTATAACATTTCATTGTTAATAACTGTGCAACCTCACAATCACATGCGACGGTCATGACACACAATTTTGAGACTTTAATTAAATGCAGCTTTTAAATTTAACGCTTACAAAAAGTAAGCGTTGCAGTAGAATGACATCTTTTGTGAGCTTTTCAAAAGATTTACATTACTTCTTAAATTCTTTACAAATTTTTGTGTGTCAATTACTGTGACCTTTAAGGTAGGAATGACCTTTTCAGATTAAAACAAATGACTGCATACATACATATGTACTTATTATGTAATTATTTAAGGTATAAAAGGTACACTTTTTCTAGACGGACAGTGAGTACCATAGCAAAGATTTACATTGTAATGAAAGGACAAAAGTGAGAGAAGGACAATTCTATGGTTATGAGATTCAAGGTATTTATTTGGGATGTATTAAATAATTTTTTTTTTCAATAAATTCATAATATGTTAATATTTGTTGGGTTTTCTTGATTTCAGAATTCATTTGAAGGCAAAAAAAAGTTCAATTACAGTTTTATTTTGAAATTTACATTGAAAAATTTTAAAAATAAAATTAATATAAATTTGAATCCCACGCAAGAAATTTATTCTATACCAAATCGCGACATACATGCTTGTAAAAGGTATATGTTAAGCTACATATAATTATTTGTATATTTTGTAAATTTGTATTTATGTACAATGAAAAATTCAAACGAAGTTCAGCAGATTTTCAGTTCCATTTTGTAAAAAAAAATTTTATTGCAAAAAGTGTCCAATGAAAATTTAGCGTAATTTTTCGACGAACACTCAAACCACAAACATACACACAATTACACATATTTGTATACAACTGTATAACTGATATCAATAAAAGCATACATATGTGGCAAATATTTCCATCAATAAAAGGAAATACTAAATTCAATAAATGCAGAAAGTTTATAAAAACTAACGGCAAATACATTGCGCAGTACCACCAAAAATAAAAAATAACAAAACAAAAAAAAATAAACGATGAAAGAGCACAGTGCGCATAGAAAAACATGAAAATGAAATTTCATTTCGCTTTAATGGAAATTTCGCCAATGTGAATGTGTGTGTGAAATGTGTCGTTTTGTATTTGCAACAAATTCAATAATATCAACAAATATAGATATATACGTATGCAAATATGTTATATATCTCTATTATGCTTCTATATATGTATATGTGTATGTGCTCGCGTTTATAATGCTGTAGAAAAGTTGCGCCCACACAAAAACTTGTTGCGGCACCAAAATTTAATTTATACAAATTATCAAAAAAAAAAAAAAAGCAGAAAAGCGAAACTCGTATTGTCAGTGCACTGCGCTTGGGTTGCGTGTTTGTGTGTGTGTGTGGTGTGAATTCGACTGGCATAATTACTTGCGACTGTGCAAGGACACGCTGCTGTTGTAAAAAGTTTTCACACAATGTCCCTCACACTCTCTCCCTCTCCTTTCTGCTCTCTCACTCAGCTTGTGTATGCGCCAAATGCAAATTGTCAACAAAAGCAATTTTATTTTAATGTAATTATATCGACAAACCATATCAGTTCGAGTGATGTTTTTGGTTGGAAATAAAATGAAAAAGCTTTTAATTGCATTAACAGTAAAACAATCGCTTTTGGAAACAAAAACAAAATAAATGATTTTCACTCTAATTTAAAATAAAAGTTCAAGAGTTTTGCGCTAATTCAAAATTTTTTATTATTCCATAAAAAAGAGAGATTTTCTAAAGCGATAAATTTAAGGTTAAAACTTTTTTGTGGAAATATTTTTTTTGTAATTTTTTTTCATCGATAACTGATCATACTGAAAACGATCAAATTATTTGAAATTAAAAAAAAAAAATGTTGTGAAAAAAAAAAATTTTTGAAAAAAAGTACTGAAAAAAAATGTTTGAAAAAAAAATTACGAAAAGAAATTATGAAAACTGAAAAAAAGAATTGGAAGAATATATTTGAAAAAATTAAAAAACACTGTAGTAGAGTTAAATTGCACAAGTAATATTAATATCTGGTATTGTTAATATTATTTAATATTTTAGTATTAAATTTTTTATTTCAACGTGAGTTACTTAAAAATGCGATAAAATTAAGTCTTTTTTGGGGAAATTTTTTTTTTGTAGTTTTTTTTCATCGATAACTGATTACAATCAAATCAGTTTAAGTTAAAAAAAAATGTGAAATAAAATTTTTGAAAAAAAGTATTGAAAAAAGATTATGAAAAAAATTATGAAAAAAATTATGAAATCTGAAAAAAAAATTTGAAAAAAAAAATTAAAAAAAAAAAAATCTGAAAAAAAAAAATTGAAAAAAAATTTGAAAAAAATTAAAAAAACTGCAAAAAATTTTAAAAATTGAATTGAAATAATTAAAAAAAAAACTGTAGTTGAATTAAATTGCACAAGAAACAATAATATCTGGTATTCTTATTATTATTTAATATTTGAGTATTCAAATTAATTTTATAAATACCTATATATTTTTTTTCAACGTGAGTTACTTACTTAAAAATGCTCATTTAGTGCTTACCTGGAAAAAGAAGAATAACAAATACATTAGAATGGTATAGCCAGAATCTTATATATATTTACATATAATATATTACGATATAAAAAAAAGCAAAACCATCTAGAATTCATTAATTATAATTAATTTCTCCATACTTCAGTCTTCAAAAACTTAGAAGTTACCAGTAGGCATAGAAAGGCCATTTATTTTGGCCTCTCATTTCTTACAACAGGAAAAGAGTTGAGAGAACGATTTTTGTTGGCCCTAACTGTAGTAAAAAGTATACTTAATTGAGTGTTTTTCTTTCAAGTTAACGTACAGTAAAATTTTAAAAAATTATGTATGCAGATGGGTAGAAATTTAACCTAGATAGAAGCCTTTCATCTACGCTCTGGTGGAGGGAGAATAAACATATCTAGAAAATCTAAAAGGTTTTTACACATTTCACGATCATTACCACCGGTTTGCTCGAAACAACACCATCTTAGGTGACTCTTGCGATTTTGAGGTAATTTATAACTGCTGTGAGGTTATATGCTTCATCAAATGAAATATCTGATAGCCTGTCGGAGAGTAGAAATGGACTCCTTTATAGACTCACCAGTCATATTCAGAGAAGTAGAGCACTTTCTCGTGTGAGGTGAACAAACTTCGGCAATGGAAAAAGTGCCAAAAGATTCACGAGAATTATATGCAAGACATATGGACCTACTCCTACTTCCGGCTGCTAGTAATTCTATTTAGGAGAATAGGACTTGCAAGAAATACAGGCGAAGAAAAGCTGCAGAGCCTTCAATCATCATTGTCCAAAATGATTTTTTTTTTAATTTACGGTGAAAACAGCTTCAATTTCTATAGAATCAAGCACCAAATCATGCAAGTTGAGTATCCCTGTTGAAATGATATACTTTTTTCCTACCCTGAATCCTATTGAAATTGTTTAGAGAATATTGTTCATCGAAAGTGACATTTTAACACTTTATAGCAAAAAATGTATTACTTTAAAGCAAAGACACAATATGCTGTACAACCACAAACTGTAGGAAAATTTCAGTAAAACTCGTTATGTTCAAAGGAGTGAAAGAAGGCTAAGTTTTTCTTTTCAAGACCACAAATCCGGTAGGTTTTCTTCATATCCAGTTTGGTATCTAGACGTTTTCTAGGAAGACGTTCTGTACTAACTGTCGAAGGCTATCTCGATGCAATTAAGACCTTCACTCCATACATCCCATGGGCTGCACAGTCACAAATTGAACCATAACAGGGGAAATATCAGTTGCCCTCATTCTAAAGGCTAAAAAATCCCTTCTCAAGTGGATTTCATCGTACTTGATTGGTAGAAAACAAGAAGTAATTTTTAAAAATTGTACATCACGTGAAATAGCAGTAACATCTGGTGTTCTTCAAGGCAGTCACCTCGGTCCCTTACTCTTCCTTATATTCATCAATGACCTTCCAAATGTTGTTTTTCATTCTAAAATACTCATGTACGCAGGTGATATCAAGCTCTTTAAATCATTTCATGCTATTGAAGATAGAAAATCCTGAAAATCTTTCCATTCCTTTGCCTATATGATGCATAATCACAGTGTTGAACAAGTTACTGACTTCATTGATTTAGGTGTCACAATGGACCCTAAGCTAGATTTTAGAAATCATATAAATGCTTGTGCTAATAAGGCGAAAGGAGTTTTAGCTTTCATTAAACGTTGGGTTAAGGAGTTCAAGTTAATGTATGGGACATTACCAAATTGCTCTTTATCTCACTTGTTAGGCCTATTTTGGAATATGGCTCAGTTGTATGGAGTCCACACAATCAATTGTATAGTGATAAATTGGAATCTGTACAAAAGCAATTCCTATTATTCGCGTTAAGAAATTTAAACCGGGATGCGAACAAGAATCTACCTTCTCACAAAAGTCGTTTACAGCTCATTAATCTGCATACATTCCATAGTCGTAGAAAAAAACTTCAAGCATCGTTTTATTTTTAACTAAATTGATAAGAGGTGCTATCAATAGCCCATATCTTCTTAGTGAGCTTAACTTCACCATCCCTTTAAGATCATCTAGACACTTTAGGCCCCTTTCATTGGGCTCATGTAGATCTTTGTGTAACGATTTTAATACACATTTCGCCAACATTGATTCCTCTGACTCGCTTTTCTGTATCAAAACCTACTTACTGAGTGTTTTAAATAATTAAATAAATTCCCTCTTATTTTCCCCATGCAATTTTATAGCAGCTGATGAACAAATCTGTAGCTGTTTTCTGGTTTTCGGTCACCGGTCTATTGGATTTTCCGATTTCCCTCAGACGCGCCCCTCGGTCGGATGGGTGGGAGGTGGTTAACGCTGGGTTCGTCGTAAAAAAAACCTTAGTGGAGTTCGTAGTAAAAGTTTTCTCACAAGCTGCTGAG
Source organism: Ceratitis rosa (assembly GCA_037013455.1). Classification (NCBI taxonomy): domain Eukaryota; kingdom Metazoa; phylum Arthropoda; class Insecta; order Diptera; family Tephritidae; genus Ceratitis; species Ceratitis rosa. The sequence goes on along the minus strand of JAWMAG010000069.1, from coordinate 5,327,714 downwards.
AAGAGATTTCTCTAAAAACCATACCTACCAAAAAATGAAAATCAGCCAAAACTGAGTCTCTAATAATCTGAAACTCTGTCTAAGCAAAGATTTCAATCTAGATATAATTTTCTCTACAATGCTCTGGAAACTCATGGCTGAATAGGCACGTTGAGGCTTAAAATGAACACTTAATATCAGTAGCAGTATTCTTTATAACGGATTGTCTAAGTAGAGATCCTTTTTTCCATAGCCTATTTTGACAGATCACGCGTGACTCGGGTCAAGCTGTTATGTTATTTTTGTTCAGTATTGTTTGGCATTTCATCATGGAAAGTCTTACGCCTGAACAACGTTCACAAATCGTCCAACTTTATTCACATTCTGTAAAGAATGTGTTTCCTGCGCTGAGCTCAATTTATGGTAAATATACATAGACGGTCTATTGAGCTTACTATTCGCAACACCATCACCCATCTTGAGACCCAGCAGTCATTATTCGACCGAATATACTACGTTCAGCACGCAGTGGAGAAATTATGGCGACCGTAGCTGAGAGTGTGCACGAAGACAGTGAAAAGTCGATTCAGCGCCGTACGCAGCGAATCGGACTGACGTATGTAACGATTTGGCGTATTTTGGCGCCGAGATCTTAAGTTGTAAGCGTACAAAGTACAGTTTGTGCAAGAACTGAAGCCGCTCGACTTTCCCAAGCGACAATGAGCTTTTGAAAAGTTCCAAGATCCAACGTTTTCGAGCCAAATTTTGTGGAATCATCGGTCCATATTTCTTAAGAAACGATGAAGGTGAGAAAAGCCGTCAATGGCGACCGTTGTCGCGCCGTGATAACCGACAATTTGATGTCTGAAATTTGAAGACCGTTATCAGGGCGACATTTATTTGGTTTTAACTAGATGGTGACACCTCCCACACATTCGCATCAATCAATGGATTTATTGAGAGAACACTTCGGTGATGAGATCACTTATAATTTGGGGCCGGTCGATTGGCCACCAAGATCGTGATCCAGCGTTCGATTGAGGATTTGTAGCAAAACACCACACATGTCATCCTAGAGTTGCCAGTCGAAAAACTCGAACGCATCATCGAAATTAAATAACATTCCCTATTAAATTTGAATTTTCTGTGTTTTTTTCTTTCAAAAAATAGGGAACCTCGAAATGGATCACATTTTAAAACAAGCTGGTGGAACTCAAAAACGGCGGAGGAGGAGTAATGCGTCTCCGGGCAATTTTTAGCTTCAACACTAAGGGGCTGCCCTTTTTGATGTTGGAAAGACTAAAATAACTGATTTCAGGCTAAAAAATCTTTTGAGTTTAAGCAAAGAAATTGCTGGTGAGGAATTTATATAATTACGACGGGTTTTATTCCGCCTTTAGTGGGACCGATGTGTGCTCAACGCTAGCAACTACAACGTAACCTTACAAAGACTTATATATATATATATACATATTTAACTAAAAATCTTGATATACAATATTTAAAAAATAAATAAATAAAATCAGTTAAAGTGAAACTGTGTCACTTTACTTTTTCTGAGAAATTTTAAGGTATGCAAGGGAATAATTAAATTTTATTAAAATTCGGGAAGGCCTTAAATAGTCACCCTTGCATATCCCAAATAAAAAAAAATATAATTTATTGTCTTTTTTGCACTTTCACTTTTCTGTTTGCACGTAAACTTATTGGCTCATTAGCACTTGTGCTGCTTTTATTGCTCATTCGCTCGTACATTCATACTCTCACTCACACGCTCGCTCATTCACTGAGTCATTCACACGGTCACTGGGTGTACCACTTGTTCATTGTACTAATTTGCTGAGCTTTATTTGCCGTTTGTCAGGCGAACTTGCATATTGATACGCATTTGGTTGTTTTGGTTGTTGGTGTTTTTGTCTTTTTGGTTTGTTGTATTGCGTTTGGACCTACCGGTGGATGTTGAAGGACATGGGTTGGTTGAATTTGCGTGTGAGTTTGCGTGTCATAGCATAGACATTTAAGTGTTGTCAAATAAAAGTGATTACCCATTGTACACATACATATATAAAAACAAAGATATGTATATATACATATACATATATACTATATACATATATATATACATATACACCATTTATTTGTTTTTCCATTTTATTGCCTTTCAAGTATTTTTTTCCCTTTCCTTACTGCTTCTCTATCGCTATGTATGTTGTTGTTGCTTCCAACTCGCAATCACCATTAAATATGCGGCCTTTTTATATTCATTGTAATCCTCTTTCTTTTATGCTGCATTAGTAGCAACATTTCCATTGAAGGTAACACGTAAATTAGTGCTAAAATTTACGTGAAGGGCCAAGTGAAGTAGAGTGAGTGGAATGCGTGTTGCTGCCGGTCCTTGTATCGATGTTTGTGTATGCGTGTGGCAGTTAAATTTGTTGCGCGTAAATATTCCTAACCACTATTCACACGTAGACGCTATTAAACGCCATACAAATATCAGTGGCAGAAAGCAATAAGCACAAATAAATATATGGTACATACATAAATTTCAAATAATATACATCCGTGGACTCGAATACGTTGGCGATCATAGCGAAGCCGAATTTTTTATTTATTTATTTATTTATTTATTTTTTTTTTTAAATTGTATTTTTTTAATTTGTAAGGGAAAATATTAAAAAAATATATATACCTATATAAAAATGTGCGCATTTTTTCTAGTGGAAAATGTTCATCCCAAGAGGCCCCGTACAGTGCGCACCGAAGACGCTGCTGTTCCTGTGAAGAAGAGTATCGCAGAAGGTTCGAATGAGTCCAACCGTCATCGCGTTCAACAGTTGGAATTATGTCCATCCACTTTAGAAAAGGTCTTGTGAAAAGATATTGGTTTGTGGAATTGCAAAATACAATTTATGTAAGAATTGAAGAAGAAGAAGACTGACCACGCGAAGAGAATATTCGGCGATTCGTTGCTATCGTACGTGAATATCGTCAAAAACTGGATCTCTCGGGTCAAACTTTACACAAAATTCATTACTCAAAAATTTAAAACTTTTAGAAAAAAGTTCAGCCTTAGAATTCTTGGCTGAATAAATATTTTACATATTAAAGAAAAATTAAAAAAAAAACAAAAAAAAAGCTTGCCACCTGTTTAAATTTTTTTCTCATCATAAGTTTTAAGTTAAAAAAAAATAATAATATGGATTAAAAAAAATTAAAAACAAAGCAAAAAGCAATTAGTAGAGAAAATTTTTGAACAAGGTTGCCACATATTTTAACTTTTCAAAATTAAGTTGATAAAAAAAATATATCAGAATGAGTAATATATGATAGAACAGTAAGAAAAGTTTCTTTTCAAAAGTCCCTCATTTTTCATACAAATGCTCCTCTCCGGCCAATTTTTAGCTTCAACACTATGGAACAAGGTTGCCACATATTTTAACTTTTTAAAATTAATTTTATAATAATAGTATATCAGAATATATGATAGAACAGTGAGTAAAGTTTAATTTCAAAGCCCGTGTAGGTGGCTAGAAGTGGTTGTGTGCGATGCCATAAAAAATTTACACCGGCCCCACGGCTCCCTTATGAATTTTATCAAGTCTTATAAACTAAACTAAACTTGCCTCGCTTTCGAGAGTTCAAGTATTGTGCCCAACTCAATGTGCCCTATCACTGAATGTATGTCTATAGTAGCAGTTTGCATGTGACTAAAGGCATATCATTGCGTTCTTTATCCGAAAAAAATACTGGGCGAGTGGTGAAAAATTATTGGAAATAAGAATCTGTGCTACTTTAAATCTAGATAATTTTAGTACAGCGAGTGAAAGTGGCGTTATCCTTGTTCTGGTGTATTAAAATGTGTTGTTTTAAAAAGTTATGAATGGAGGTAAGGTTGGTTGTGGTGTGTTTGGGTGTGATGAATTTTACTGTGGTGAGTTTTGATAAGGTGAGCTTAATTATGGCGGATAGATGTGTGAATAGTTCAGCATCGTTTAATTGGTGATAGTGGCAACATTAAATCTTCATTTATAATTTGACCTAAAAATTCTAAATGTAACCTTTCCAAAGCTTTGGTAATAAAATTTAACTAATATGTAATACTTTTTAATTAAAAAAAATAAAGTTCATTTCTATGAAATAGATGATTTTTTTCTCATTAGAAAAATAGTATTGATTGGCCTTAACACGGTTTCGAAAATCCAGCGCAGATATTGGAAATTAAGAAACTTTTTTTTTAATTTTAATATTTTTAGCGAGTTGGCAACCTTTTAACAAATAATTTTATTTATTTTTGGGTTATCGTTTTAGATGGGACTGTTTCAGACCATATATTTTTTGGAAATAGTGAAAAAATTACAACAATAGTTTATTTTTAATTTTATTTATGTTTTTGTAAATATTTTTTTTTTTTTTAATTAATGTTTAAAATATATACATTTTTCTCCTTATAAATCTAATTTTTAAATAATTTCAACACATTGTTAATAATTTATCAAAAAGTATAAACCAAAAATATTTATTATATTTTAGAAATTATATTATAGAAATAGGAGCCCCTTAATTGTAGTCGCCAGTGTAGACATATGTATATTTATTTGCATGCATAAGTAAGTGAATGCACGATTGAGTACATGAGTGTGTATGTGTGTGTGTATAAGTGCGCGACTGAATGAATGTCTGAGCACTCCTTCATGCCCCAGTGGCTCTCAAGCGCATCTCACGCTCTTCTAACGGTATATACAATATTGTAACTGTATGTGAGTGTGCGTGCGTCTATTGGCATACTAATACACATAGATCTCTTCATGATTTTATTGACAACTGTTAGGGAATACTGTTGTAGGTGCAATTGCTGTTGTAACCATGGCCATTTTTCCATACACACACACATGCACGTGCACATAAAAACATACTCAATTCTCAGCCTTGCACGCTTCAATTATAGATATTAGCTTCAATGGTCGTAGTATACCATATAAATTTCAACGGTTTCTTGTTGGCCCTGAACGCTATCAGCTTGCGCTACAAAGCACGCACAGCAACACACGCACACACATATGCATATGTATGTGTAGATATTTAAACATTTTATGATCACACGCCGCCGCCACAAGCAGTTGAAGGTGAAGAAATACGATTATTTTTACGCTATCGGTCGAAAGAGTAATATTAAATGAGGCGTACTTCTGCGAAGAGCGCGCCACTAATGTCCGAGAAGAGTACAAATGAACATTTGCTTTGAATATTTGCCAGCGCACTGGACCTTTACTCTACACATAATCAATTATGCGTTGTTGATTATTGGCGATTTGAGTTCAAGGTGAGTTGAATAAAATAGACTGAGGAGAATTTTTTACATGCAGCAATTAAAGGTGCTGGAAATTAAAATTAAAATTAAAATTAAAATTAAAATTAAAATTAAAATTAAAATTAAAATTAAAATTAAAATTAAAATTAAAATTAAAATTAAAATTAAAATTAAAATTAAAATTAAAATTAAAATTAAAATTAAAATTAAAATTAAAATTAAAATTAAAATTAAAATTAAAATTAAAATTAAAATTAAAATTAAAATTAAAATTAAAATTAAAATTAAAATTAAAATTAAAATTAAAATTAAAATTAAAATTAAAATTAAAATTAAAATTAAAATTAAAATTAAAATTAAAATTAAAATTAAAATTAAAATTAAAATTAAAATTAAAATTAAAATTAAAATTAAAATTAAAATTAAAATTAAAATTAAAATTAAAATTAAAATTAAAATTAAAATTAAAATTAAAATTAAAATTAAAATTAAAATTAAAATTAAAATTAAAATTAAAATTAAAATTAAAATTAAAATTAAAATTAAAATTAAAATTAAAATTAAAATTAAAATTAAAATTAAAATTAAAATTAAAATTAAAATTAAAATTAAAATTAAAATTAAAATTAAAATTAAAATTAAAATTAAAATTAAAATTAATATTAATATTAAAATTAAAATTAAAATTAAAATTAAAATTAAAATTAAAATTAAAATTAAAATTAAAATTAAAATTAAAATTAAAATTAAAATTAAAATTAAAATTAAAATTAAAATTAAAATTAAAATTAAAATTAAAATTAAAATTAAAATTAAAATTAAAATTAAAATTAAAATTAAAATTAAAATTAAAATTAAAATTAAAATTAAAATTAAAATTAAAATTAAAATTAAAATTAAAATTAAAATTAAAATTAAAATTAAAATTAAAATTAAAATTAAAATTAAAATTAAAATTAAAATTAAAATTAAAATTAAAATTAAAATTAAAATTAAAATTAAAATTAAAATTAAAATTAAAATTAAAATTAAAATTAAAATTAAAATTAAAATTAAAATTAAAATTAAAATTAAAATTAAAATTAAAATTAAAATTAAAATTAAAATTAAAATTAAAATTAAAATTAAAATTAAAATTAAAATTAAAATTAAAATTAAAATTAAAATTAAAATTAAAATTAAAATTAAAATTAAAATTAAAATTAAAATTAAAATTAAAATTAAAATTAAAATTAAAATTAAAATTAAAATTAAAATTAAAATTAAAATTAAAATTAAAATTAAAATTAAAATTAAAATTAAAATTAAAATTAAAATTAAAATTAAAATTAAAATTAAAATTAAAATTAAAATTAAAATTAAAATTAAAATTAAAATTAAAATTAAAATTAAAATTAAAATTAAAATTAAAATTAAAATTAAAATTAAAATTAAAATTAAAATTAAAATTAAAATTAAAATTAAAATTAAAATTAAAATTAAAATTAAAATTAAAATTAAAATTAAAATTAAAATTAAAATTAAAATTAAAATTAAAATTAAAATTAAAATTAAAATTAAAATTAAAATTAAAATTAAAATTAAAATTAAAATTAAAATTAAAATTAAAATTAAAATTAAAATTAAAATTAAAATTAAAATTAAAATTAAAATTAAAATTAAAATTAAAATTAAAATTAAAATTAAAATTAAAATTAAAATTAAAATTAAAATTAAAATTAAAATTAAAATTAAAATTAAAATTAAAATTAAAATTAAAATTAAAATTAAAATTAAAATTAAAATTAAAATTAAAATTAAAATTAAAATTAAAATTAAAATTAAAATTAAAATTAAAATTAAAATTAAAATTAAAATTAAAATTAAAATTAAAATTAAAATTAAAATTAAAATTAAAATTAAAATTAAAATTAAAATTAAAATTAAAATTAAAATTAAAATTAAAATTAAAATTAAAATTAAAATTAAAATTAAAATTAAAATTAAAATTAAAATTAAAATTAAAATTAAAATTAAAATTAAAATTAAAATTAAAATTAAAATTAAAATTAAAATTAAAATTAAAATTAAAATTAAAATTAAAATTAAAATTAAAATTAAAATTAAAATTAAAATTAAAATTAAAATTAAAATTAAAATTAAAATTAAAATTAAAATTAAAATTAAAATTAAAATTAAAATTAAAATTAAAATTAAAATTAAAATTAAAATTAAAATTAAAATTAAAATTAAAATTAAAATTAAAATTAAAATTAAAATTAAAATTAAAATTAAAATTAAAATTAAAATTAAAATTAAAATTAAAATTAAAATTAAAATTAAAATTAAAATTAAAATTAAAATGCCATCTGAAAAGGAACACATCATTAGGTAATCATAAGTTGAAATCAATAATTTGACTGGTCTTTAGCTTGCCATTCAACTTCATTTGATTCTCTGACTCTGTATTTTCGCTAATGCCAGCATATCATCATCACACCATGAATCATTGTGCAATTGAAGTTTTATTCCAAATCATCATGATAATCATTAACTTAACTAACGAGCCAACAACATGAGCTCGTAAATTTGAAGATTTTTTTTTTTTTTTTTTTGGTAGAGAAGAAATGAAAGTGATGAAATAATAAAGGAACTGCAGATTAACCCACATTATCACTCGTCATGCAAATTTCATGCTTATAATAAAAAAAATGTAAATATGGTACATAAATATATATTACACCGGAAATGAGTATTTTACTGGCAGCCGTCACTGTAGTGGCAAGAGGTGCTTTTCTCTGAATTTTTTTACGATTGGAAGGAAGTGTAACACGAGTATTCAGAAGTCGTAGTAGAAAACACGAAACGGAAATGTAAATAGGAAGACAAAAGTATGTAGTAGTGAGGCATAAAAGAAGAACTTGAAGAAAAGCACTCCACCCCAGTCCCTACAGCAATATCAACTGTAAAGCAGAAATATAATCTTAAAATATTATAACCTACTTGTCGCTGCGACTCATCATAAAACAAAGCAGCACTAAACATGTATATATGTACATATCTTGAAAACATAAAGTGGCAGTGAAAAGCAAAAGGCAAAGATATTCAGTGCCCAACACAAAACAATCGTAAAACCCCGACACAAAGTACAAGTTAGTCAAATTGATGCAACCAACAACAAATGGCCAATGATTCACTCACCAGTCAGACATTATGCAAAATCGACTACTCATGCTTGAAGGGAGGTGGAGAGGAAAGAGAAAAAAGGAGAAAAAGTTTCGACTTTAATACAAAATAAATAAAAATTTAGTAAAAGCTAACTAAAGTTATAAAAGAGCAGAGAGTAGCAATGAGTTTGAGTTTACCACGAAACTGCCAAAAAAAAAAGAAAACTTTTTAGAGGATTTTTTAAAAGATTGCAAATGAACCGTAAAAAAATTCCAGTTTGCATTCGAAATAAGCAAAAATATAACTGCAGACAAACAAAAAAAAAAAGTATGAATGGAGTACAAATAGTTTCATATACTGCATGAATTTGAATAAATACATTCGCTCTCTTACTCTTTCGCTCTCTTTCTCTCCTTTGCTTCACTTGAGGGATTGAGGGCGCATAGCCTGCATATTTTTGAATTGCAGCAGACATCAGATTAAAAAAAAAATAATAATAAAAAGCACAAATGAATGCAAAAGACAGACTTTGAGCGGTACAGAAAAGAAATTCTTAAAAAAAATAAAATAAAAAATAAAAAATAAAACAAAAAAATATAAAATTTTCAAAACAATGCGAACTGAAACAAAACACAAGCTCCACTCAAGTGCAGCAAGCAGAAACATATGCCACTGACTGTTGTTGGTGCAACAAATTTAAAAAAGAGTCAATATTAGCGTTCCTTAAATTTGCTTCACCTAGAATTTTTTCTCTAGTTAAATTTTCTATTGAAGCGCATATGGAATTAAATAGCAATAACGGTAAGTAGATGCAAAAAGACTAAATTTTTTTAATAAAACATTGATGGCACCGCATAGAAGCGCTGAGAATAAAATTAAAAAAAAAAATCAAATATACTAGCCTCATACCAGTTCAAAATGGAGTAGTCCGAAATGTGAAAAAATTATAGTTTTAAAAAGGAACTTAAGTAATTGAAGCATTGTGAAGAATTAAAAGCTATGCAAATGTACTAGTCTCACTTAGTTCAAAAAGGACTAGTCCCAAATGAATTAAAATTATTTTGCAAAATAAACCTAAAGCACCTGGAGCATTGAGAAGAAAAGAAAAAACAAAAATAAATGAGATTTATACCACTTCAAAATGGACCAAGCCGCAATAGACGGAAAATATTATGTAAAATTGAATTTCTTAATTAAAAACAAATAAATAAAATAAAGTAGCGCTGAAAAAAATTTAATTATATTTAAATAATCTCAAAACGGTAAAAAAAGTTGAGAGATGCAAAATAGAGATGACAAAAAAAATATATTATAAGACAAACAACCAGTAGTAGTAGTAGAATAAGGTACATAAAATCCAAAATAGATAAAAACAACACTAGAGGTAGAAAATGGAAATTCTACAAAATAAAAAATAAAACAAAAACCAAACCATACCAATCTCATACCAGTACGAAATGTACTAGTCCGAAACGGGGAAAAATTATCAAAAACAAAATAGTAATAATGAAATAGAAAAGGTATGAAAAAATAATTAAAAATAATGAAAATGTACTAGCCTCAAAAATAACTGAATTATTGAAAATAATGGAAATAACGAAAAACATACAATACTAGTGTCATACCAGTCCAAAACTAATAACAACAAATGGTGAAAAGTATTGAGAAAAAAACTAAAAATAACAAAAATATACTGGTTTTATGCCACTTCAAAATAAACTAGGCCGAAAAGTGCAAACAATTTAATAAATAAATTTTTTTTTAAATTTATTAGTTAAAAAAACTGTTTTTTTAAATCATATAATCACGAGAAAAGTAATAGAAATACCACAAATATAGTCATCACATACCAATTTAAAATGAAAAAAGTAAAAAGATACAAAAAATTGCTAGTCTCATACCAGTTCTAAACGAACTGGTCCGAATAGACAATAGTTCAAAAAAAAAAAAACCTATTCAAACTAATATTAGGAAAGAATTATAAAAAACGACGAAAACTAAATATTTCTAACACGATGGTAGAAAGTTAACATATTTTGAGGCGAGCATAAGAAGTGCCAAGGAATGGAACTCCTCCTGTGAAGATATACATATATGTATATGCTGTTGAAGCACAAATTCTCCACACCATTTATGAGAATTTTAGCTAACCAGTTATCCATTGGTTACAATACTCTGATTTTTCAGTATTCTCGTGAAGCTGGTACGGTAGACGATAGTAAAGGTCAGCTAACGTCCATGTACAAAAACAAAAAAAAAAAAAACAAACAAAACACCAATGGGAAATTCAAATGGATAAAGCGACAAGTATTCTAAGACCTCTTCTGAGGCGTTACTTTTCTGATATTCTACCCTTAAGAAACTGAAAAATATCGAAATATTTTGTTCTCTCTAATAAAATCACTGAAACACACCTAGAAATTTATGTTTAAGGCGTCGTCCTTGTGACCCTACCTGTTGACTACTGAGTTGATGGCCATCAGACAGTAGAGAATTGCTTATTTTCAATTTTAGTTCTTCATTACAAGTAGAGCTTTGAAGCTTATGGTTGACAGTCTTCAAATATAGGCTGACAGCAAAACTGAGTAGTAGATATTTATGTAAAAAAAGCCATCTCAAGCAGGTTTTGAGGTCATTTGCATTTCTCTATTCAAAATCGTTGAAAAAATAGAAATTGAAAAACAATTCCGTAGCAAAAGGTGGACAGTTGGAGGATCCAGAATGAGTTTATAAAACAGTTTTGAACTGATTGAAATCCAAAAAAAGTGGATTTCTGCAATGAAGACGAGAAGATGAGCCTTTAATATGACTATTGATGTCTCACATGATTGGCTTACCAGTAAGAGAAGTACAAAACTGGGTATCTTCATCCCTCGTTCCCACTTCGACAAGACCAAAATAAGTCAGCTTTTTTTTGGAGAAAAATATTTTCTAATATTTATTTAGCATTTTTACTGAAGTATTGAAATATTTACCATCTAAAGACTAGGAAAAAACTTCTCCAAAAGAGTTTTTGTAAGTAGCTTCAGCCGGTTTCTTATGAGCAATACGGTATTAAATGATTGATTTACGAGGTTTAAGAAGGCGTTGGCAGTTTTTAGTTTTTCCGCACAAGTTTTGAAGCTGCGAAAAATATTTGGCATACCTGTAGTGAATATTCATTGAGTTTCGATAAAGAATCGTTAAGAAAAGGACTTTACAACAAATCATGGCGTTAATTTAGCGTGAATAAAATTCTGTGTTGGTCCAAGAAAAATACAAAAATCACTTTTCTTTATTACAACACCATCAGATATCTAAAATTATACAAAATTTTAACCAAATCATTGGTAAAAGAAGAAGACGCCTGTCATTATTTTGCAAATGCTAATTGAGCGAAAAAAGGTAATAACATATACACTTATACACAAATATACGACAACAAAATGCACGCATAGTAACAAAAGCCAGTAGTAAGACTAACAACAAACCACGCATATTAAATAGAATATATATTTATATACTCGTATATATAAATATGTATATATGTATGTATATAAAAATATGCAAATTCATTTGCAAGCTCCTGCGCTGCTTATTGTGAGATATTCACGCGCCCACCTACCGGCGCAGCATGAAAACAAAAACCAACGACATGATCCATGGCGCAAAACGCCTACATACATACTCTATGTATGTGTATGGATGTATATGTATGTATGTGAATGTGAGCTGCTGAAACATGACTACACAGACCTTCGTTCAACACCCACCGATGGGGCTTTAGTATTTTATGTAAATAAGTTTGGTATATTCCCTGGAGCGGTATGATATTTCGAAATTCAAATTTCTTACTTTCATTTACTTTTTTATACCTGGAGAGGCATTTGTAACGGTGTATTTAAGGTTTGTACAGCTGTCGCAGTTGATCCAATATTTCAATATATTTGCGATAGTTTGTCCCTAGTAATAGTGTCAGGTAGTGTCTTTGGATGGTTAGTGGAGCACTCACCCTCAGCTGCTTCCTCAAAAATTAGTCCAAAATTCAGGGCAGTCAAAACGCAATTGCGAGGCTGTCAGTCAGCCGCTGGCTCGGCGATTTTCCAACACAATGCGTAAGCGACCGATTGTAAGGTCAGCTATGTGGGCCGCAGCGTCGTGCTGTTAAACCCACCCAACTTCATGAAACGAATAATTTCTGAGCATGGTACGATAAGGAGCTGAACTGACAGCAGTTCCTTCGACGTTTTTGTAGAAAATAGACCAATGATGTCTCTGGACTACATTGCTCGGCATACACTCACTTGTAAATCGCTGATGCTTTGGCTTTTTCATGGTAACGTTTGCGTTTTCTGAACCCAAAAATGCGTGAGGTTTGCTTACTAACGTAGCCGCCAAAGTAAAAATGAGCTTTACCCGTATGGATCTTTTGCCAAATGATCCGGCTGGTCATGAGGCTTCTGCTCTTGAACAAATTGAGTTTTATGAGTCTTTACATCGAGGTCTTTAAGCACGATCTGACGCTAAGAAGTGAACGAAATGTTTAATTCCTTCGCATTGATGCTGTGGACTTTTCGAGCATACTTTGAGCAACACCAACAATATTTTCCCTTGAATCTCGTATGAGGGATCCCGCTTTTTATGACGACCCCGCAACCATTATAAGGATCACGATTTGGGAGTGGGTGGGCAAAAAAGATATCTTTGACACAACTTTTGGAAAACTCAGCCTCCACGACAAAACTTCGACAGTACTGGATTCTAGCACAAGAAAACTCACTAAGCCACCTGGCTGTCTCCAGATCGAAAAATCCATAGCGCACGACATGTCTCATGTGTCCGAGGTCGTAACATCGATTCGGATCACAATCTTGTCGAAGCAAAGATACGAGCACGCCACTGTGTTTCAAAGAACGGACGTTAACAAACACAAGGAAGGTTTGACGTCGAAAAACTGCAATAACAGACTGCCGAACGAGTTTCCACTCGACTTGCAATCCTTCTTTCTGGGAGCACTCATCAGCAACTTGATGCAAGGGAACTGTGGAACGGCATCTCATCCCAATACATACCACCCCTATGGATACAATTGGTTTTCGATTGTGCCAGAAGAAGCTGGTACGGTGAGGAATGTTGAACTGCAGTGGAGAGAAAGCAGAAAGCCTACAACGCAACGTTGCTATCGACCACAACTCGTGCGGGATGGGATAAATACCGAAAGCTGAGAAAAATCTATGAAAAGATGCGACGACTCATAGGAGTTAACAAGACCGAATAGAGCCCTGAGGATTTAGATATTTGATTTAGCAACTGCTGCCAAAAGTGTACTCAATTTTTAAGTAAAGAACACTCCAGCCTGCAGAATGGTGGTGAAATTCCAACACCAGAAGATGGCGAACCCGATTCCTCAATATGGTCGGTCGAGGCATGTGCCTGACTATTGGATTTTACGTATGCTCTGCCCAATCTATAAAAAGTCGGGGATACATGGTATAAGCTTAATAAATACCTCATTTAAGGTACTCTAAGCAGACTTGATAAAGAATCGAAACGAATGAATCTGCAAATTAAATATCTCCTGTCAACAATCAAACAGTTGGGGCACTGACAACTTGTCTTCACTGTCAATCTGACAGTCATAACTTTGAAGTCGTAGATAACTTCGTCTATCTTGGAACCAGCATTAATACCAACAACAATATAGACCTGGAAATTCAGCGCAGAATCGCACTTGCCAACAGATGCTGCTTTAGGCTGAGTAGGCAAATGAAAGGTATATTTCGCTCCCGATGAATCAAACCTAAACTCTATAAGACGCTCTTCGTACCCATCCTACTATATGGCGCAGAGGCATAGACCGCAGAAGACGGAATGACGAGCTGAAAGAGATATATGTACGTCTACAATGCCATAGTTCGCTGTCTAGGTCATGTGGTCCGGATGGATACGAATACTTCAGCTTAGAAAGTTTTCAATGCAGTACCCGGCGTTGGAAGTAGAGGAAGAGGAAAAGGAAGACCTCCACTCCGTTAGAAAGACCATTTGAAGAAAGACCTAGAATGTACTTGGTGTCTCCAATAAGCGCCAGACAGCGAAACGAAGGAATATTATTAAATACAAGCGAGTTCTGTACTCTCTTACTTTCTCACTTTATTTCTGTTTTTTTTATTGGTTTTTTTTTTTGCATTTTGTGTAGTGTAAGTTTGTTGGCAATTCGCTTATTTTGTTATTCCAAGCAAAATAAATTTATTTTTCTCTTCCTACTTTATTTGCTGCCACTCACACTTACTTATTAGTAAATGCGTGCACAACAAACCTGACGAGGCATTTGCCGATTCGCTGTAAGCACCAGCACTTGTATACCTAAGTTTGCGCATGTGTGTATGTATGTGTGTTTGTGTGTGCGTGCTGTGCACAGAGGCGTGTTTGTGGCATGTTGCATGTCGAAACCTCGAAATCTCGAAATGGCATTAATCACAGGTGATTTTCGGTAAGCGCCCGTGTATGCCAAACCGCATGACAAGCGGCGGCCAATGTCGTTTGCTTCTATTGTGTATGCTTGTGTATGTATCTGAATGCCTTGTTTGTTGGTTGGTTGGGTATTGGATGTCGTAACAAATTTTGGCAGTGAAAGTGAAAGGCGCTTAGCGACAAAACGGCAAACAGCGTTATTGTAAGCATGTTTTGTTACGAGTGTATGAGTATTGCTTGCCATTGACGTGTCGTTTTGTACGAAACGCGCCCCAAAGTAGGCAATGGTTAGTGGTAAACTCTATGGTAAGCTTCAACTTTCGATTGCCCAACAACAGCTGCTGTGCAGACCACATTCAATGCAAGACATATGTACATGTTTATGTATGTACGAATATACGTGTATATTGTGCTTACGCATGTTCCCCATCATCACACATACACATCGTGAGCTACTCACATGTGTGCTCTGATAAATGACTTACAGCTTTTCATTTCACAGCAATTTTGATTTTGCCTTCATTTTTCCTTTCAAAATTTTTTTTTATTTTTTCCTTTTTTTACTTTTACTTTCTTATTTTGATTTTTTTTTTTTTTGTAATTTATTTCTCTCATTTTTTTATAATTTTTTCCAATTTTTTTAATTTTTTAATTTTTTCTTTGATTTTTTTTTTACTCCAATGTCTGTTTTGTTTGTTTGTATTTAGGCCCACACAAATCACATTCATTTGCCAAAAACGAGTTACGTTTTTGCCAGCATTATTGTTATGCTCTCTTCTGATGTTGTTGCTGTTTCTTGTTGTTGTTATATGCATGTAATCACGTGTGGCTTGTATGCATGACTTTGACATTGCTTTGTTAAATCCTTTGCGGCAAGCGTGTTGATTTAAATTGTGATGAATATTTTGTTGGTGTTTGAAATATCACCGAAAGTGTAAAGGTGATAAATTTACATGTGAACTTATCGCATGACATTTGCAAGTGTGCTCCAGCAACACTTTCACTTGCTTACATTTGTTAAAGCTACTAAAATTTCTACTTGTATTTCATTGGAAGTTGGATTTTGAAAAATAATCGATTTTTACACTTAAAAAAGTTAGAAAAGTGAAAGAAATTTGGCTGCAAAATTAATAAATAGTATTTTAATTATTTTTTCACATTTTTTAGATCTAAAAATTAATTTATTTTTAAACAAGACAAGCTGTCTTCCTAGACCTTTATACCCTTTACAAATTTATGGTAATACCTTTTAGTATTAATTAATAATTCTCATATCTGAACAAATCGATTCAATGATTTTCGGTGAATAGAATACAAAATCTCATGCTCTAAACTGCTTCTTTGACGGATTTTTGGCCAAAAACCTCTCATCTGAACAGATCGATTGCATGGAAGCTATATAATATAGACTTCCGATTTCAATGATTTTCGGTGAAAATATATATATCTATATACTTGTGTAGAATACTTCATCTCAGGCTTCTAGATGCCTGTTTTGACGGATTTTTGACCAAAAACCTCTCATCTGAACAAATCGGTTGCATGGAAGCTATATGATATAGACTTCCGATTTCAATGATTTTCGGTGACAATATATATATCTATATACTTGTGTAGAATACAAAATCTTATGCTCTAAACAGCTTTTTTGACGGAGTTTTAACCAAAATCCTAATTTCTGAACTGATCGGTTGTATGGGAGCTATACGATATACTCCTCCGATTTCTAGAATTTTCAGTACCAAAGTGTAGATAATTATTTTTGTGCCAAATATCCAATTGTATGCTCTTAGATGCAGTTTTGACAAGTTTATGAGCCAAAATGGGTTATATACATACATACTACAATGGCCCGATCTGGCCGGTTTTGACCTGCATACCAAGGGATTCATATATCTCATAAGCTGAGTGACTGGTTTGGTATAAAAATCTATTAAAGAGCTGCGGAAAAATTCGATAATACCGAAGCACTCAAACACAAACATCATCAGCAGCGCTTTTCGCGATTTTGAAAATACCACCGGTGAACCTCTCTCAGCTCACTCGCAAATTTAACTGCACAGATAAGCTCACCGAAAATCCCTAATAATTTATAATTTCATAGTATTTATCAGCCATAAGTAAAAACTTTGAAAGTTCATCCCTTCACATGCGCTCTCTACCACCGCAGAGTCCTTCCACAAATCTCCAAACGGCACACCTTGAGCGTAGAAAGAAAACTGTGTATATTTTCTTTAATATATAAATTGCTTAAGTCTAACGAATTCACTTAGCTTCTTCATTCGCTAAGTTCCAATCAACAGTTTTAATATTTTCAACAACAACCACTCGTACAACAGCGGGAGCAGCGAAAATTGATTTTACCTACGTGCTCAGCGTTAAGTCTATAAATTTCTAGCGTAAAATATTTCACAGCCATCTTTGATATCTGAAGTTTAGCTGAAGTAAGATCAAGAAAAACAAAACCAACAAGCAATTGAACACGTTACGGCGCTCTCCTCCCTTTGCCAGGAGCAGCACACGATTCGTGTGCTTGGGGTTTAGCTGCGGCAAAACAAACTCAATTTCCTACGCGTAAATCGTTTTAAAGCAACGTATCGTGAGCAAATGTTAGCAAATGTGTGGACTTATATAAATATATATATGTATGTATATATGTATATGCTATACAGAAGGAATGGCTGATAGAATTGACTCCCATTCAGTGTGTGCACTCGTATGTGCGTGCGTTTCTGGTGAGTGCGTAAACGTAATTTAGCATGTAAAGATATCTACATATCTTATGAGCATGTATATATATGTATCTATATATTTTTTTAATAGAAATATAAAGGTCTCCATTAAAACCCGTTTTTCTACATATATAAAATATTAAAAGCAGTTTTAAGTTGCTGGACGCGGCGTATACTACACACCATACCCAAGGAAATAGTTCATAATAAAAAATTGAAATAACATAAAATATAATAAAATCAAATAACATAAAATTAAATTAAATAAAATAAAGAAAAATAAAAAAAAATAAAAAAAAAATAAAATAAAATAAAATAAATAAAATAAAATAAAGTAAAATAAAATAAAAACAAATAAAATAAAATGTAATAAAATAAAAAAGATAAAATAAAATAAAATAAATATAAAAAAATAAAAATAAAATAATATATAATAAGATAAAATAAAATCAAATGTAAAAAAAACTAAAATAACAAAAATAAAAAATAATAAACGAAACTTAAATAATATAAATTTAAATATAATAAAAAAAATAAAAAATGAAATAAAATGAAATAAAAAAGTATTGTAAAAGAAAATGTAATAAAACAAAATAAAATAAATTAAAATAAAATAAACCAAAGTAAAATAAAATAAATAAAATAAATTAAAATTATATAAAATAAAATTAAATTAAATTAAATAAAATAAAACGAAATCGAATAAAAACAAAAAAAAATGAAATAGAAAAAATAAAACAAAAAAATGAAATAAAAAAAAAAAAAAATAATATAAAATGAAATAAAATAAAAATCATAAAATAAAATAAAATAAATTTAAAAAAAAATAAAATATCATAAAGTAAATTAAAATAAAATAAAATTAAAAGAAATAAAATAAAATAAAATAAAATAAAAAAAATAAAACCAAATTAAATAAAATGAAATAAAAAAATAAAATATATCTATAATTAAGATAGCTGAAGAAAAATAAAAAGAATTTGATTATATTAAATTAAGTTAACTTAAATTAAATAAAACAAAGCAAAATAAAATAAAATAAAATAAATTAATATATAATAAAGTAAAATAAAATAAAATCAAATCAAATTAAGTAAAAGAAATAAAGCAAAATAAATAAAATAAAGTAAAATAAAATAAAATAAAGTAAAATTAGTCAAATAAAATTAAATAAAACTTAAAGAAAATAAAATAAAATTTATAAAAAAAATATAATATAAAACAAAATAAAATAAAATAAAAATAAAATAATATTAAACAAGTTAAAAAAAGTTAAATAATATAAAACAAAAATGAAATGAAATAAAACAGAATGAAAGTGTATTAAAAAAGTGATTTATTTGTATATAAATAAAATAAAGTGAAGTCAAACTAATAAATGTAAAAAAAATAAAACAATTAAAAAAATTAAATAAAAGATATATGTGAATAATAGAATAAAATATAAGTTTAATATTTTTTTTATATATTTATATTCCAGCTTATGTTTTTGCAGAACCCTTTTTGCTTTCTTTTGAAACATTGATTTCAAATCAGCGAGCACCCTAATAACAAGCAAATGAGATATGGAAGGGGAGTTTAGATACTATGGAGAGCACATATGTATGTACAAATGAATGTAAATTTATTTATTTAAATGCAGAATTTTATTTTACTTTTTTGGATTTTTTTTTCACTTCGTACAAATATTTCAAAATATTCCCCTAAATTGAATATTTTGCCAAAGCAAAGATATTTATATGTATGAATAACTAAAACACATACTTATCTATGCAAACACATCGACACATACATACCTTGTGCTCATACTATATTTCGTTTTATCCGCATATTTATGAGTATTTATGCTTTTGGCAGACATTTCGCGCCAACTCGCTGCCACTCAAGTATTTCAATAACTTTGACTTGGTAGTAAAATATACTACACTAGTGTGCTATTAACATATATATATGCACATACATATGTATACATATGCGCCACATACCTGCATCATTCACACCCACCTTCGCTACGGTTGACTAGTGTTCGCACTGGTGATAGAATTGAAGCTCGTTGATATACCTATGTATGTACGCATATACACCTGCTGTGCGCGCTTTAATGCCGAAATGAGAATTTGTTATGCGAAGAAAGCAAGGAAAACCCGATTAAAATAAAATTGAAAGAAGTGTGAAAAACACTAGCGTAGCAACGTAGCAATTGAAGCACAGCAGTTGAAATTCCATAGGTGTTAGGTCATGCTGTTTGCAGAGGCTTGTGCTCAAGCTCAAGCAGTAAAGCTCAGATTTATTTACGAGTTGACTTAATGTTTTTGACTGAAGTTCTTCTTTTCGCTAGTATGCTGGTGTCGTTTAATCTCCGAGAAATTGGAGTGTATACTTAAGATTTCTTTCCTACGCACAGAAGAAAAGAAATATGCTCGCTCTTGAAGGCGACACGTTTTTAGTTATTTGAATAAAAGGATTCAACAGTAATGATTTTGTGTTGCCTTAACGAATATACTGGCTGAAGTGATCAATAAAATAAAATAAAAGAAAATAAAATAAAACTATATAAATATGTTGATACTAAACTAATTAAATAAAAAGAAATAAAATAAAATTCAATAAGAACATAAAACAAGTTAATCTAAATTAAAAGGTAAGAAAAAAATGAAATATATGTAATAAAATAAGACAAAATAAAATAAAGTAAACTAAAATAAAATAAAATAAAACAAAATAAAATTAAAAAAATTAAATAAAATAACTAAAAAGAAAACAAAATAAAATAAAATAAAAAATAAAATAACATTAAATTAAATTAAATCAAATAATATGAAATAAATAAACTAAAATAAAATAAAATAAAACAAAATAAAATTAAATGAAATAAAATAAAATAAAATAAAATAAAATAAAATAAATTATAATAAAATAAAATAAAATAAAATAAAATAAAATAAAATAAAATAAAATAAAATAAAATAAAATAAAATAAAATAAAATAAAATAAAATAAAATAAAATAAAATAAAATAAAATAAAATAAAATAAAATAAAATAAAATAAAATAAAATAAAATAAAATAAAATAAAATAAAATAAAATAAAATAAAATAAAATAAAATAAAATAAAATAAAATAAAATAAAATAAAATAAAATAAAATAAAATAAAATAAAATAAAATAAAATTATATAAATTAAAATAATATAAAATTAATTTAAATAAAAAATAACAAAATAAAATTAAGTAAAAAAAATTAAATTAAATTAAATTAAACAAAATAAAATAAACTAAAACAAAATTAAAAAATAAATTATAACAATATAAAATAAAGATAAAAAAACTAAAATGAAATAAAGCAACTTAAATTAACATAAAATGAATCAAATTTAAAGGAAACAAATGTTAATAAGTTGAAAAATTAAAACCAAACCAAAGGAGATAAATTCAAATAAACTGAATACAAAAAAATTAAGCAAACTATATTATAGGTATATTATAAAGTAAAATTAATTAAATCGGGTAATTACAGTAAAATGAACTTGTTATACATACATATATAAGTCAGCCATTCTATTCACCCACCTATTGATATTTTAAACTTTTATTTAAGTGGCTTCATAAAATCTCAACTAAGCTCACATATCCCAACAAAATATTTATATTTTCCAAAATCAAAATTTTTTATTACGTTCAACAGTGATTTCTTAATATCACACACACACACACGCGTACATATTGACAAGTTGAATTCATAAGCTTTAAGTAAATAAACTTGTTACTCTTAAGTACTACTTAAATAGTAACTTAACGGCAGCAATAACTGTATGATGAAACAATACCACAAAATAAAATTAAAAGACATAAATAGACAAAAATTCTAAGATAATGTGGATTAAAATGTGTAAAATGTTATCAAAAGTGCCAGACGGTGTAGTGCATAACTGGTTGAAAAAAGTACTAGCTTAGTCTTAGATTTTTCTAACCAAACCTATACTAGTCCACGAAAATACCAAATTGATACCAGTTTTTAGATTATTCACTTCTTTATAATAAACCAAAATTTTGATTAAGAAAAATAAATAGTATATCATTTTGAAAATCTGTCTGATATTCGTAATTTCATTGCAAAAGCTTTTTCAAACAAATTTCAAAACGCCTCAAAAGTGTTTCAGAAAAAGTATGACTTTACAACAAGAGTTAAAGAAAATCGAAAAAGATGCCGGTCCAGCAAACCTTAAATTAATACTAGTTATTAAAACCCGAAATTTGGTAAATTTAAAAATAAATTAAGGTTATTCATTAAATATTGCTGTTATTCAAAGCTCTGAGGCTACACAGTTGCTGGCTATATTCAAGAAGGTTTAAAAGTATTTCAGATAAATATCAGCGAAATTTAGAAACATATGTTTCAAAAAGAAATAAATTGAGTTGAGCGGTGTCTTGGGAAAATTATAGACCTCAGAATTAAAAAAAAATTGAGAAAAGTCTAGTATTTTTCAAATAAATTCAACATTATTTCAAAATTTTTTTCAAAAATTTTCAAAATTTTTCAAAATTGTTCAAAATTTTTTTAACATTTTTTCCAAATTGCTCGATAACGACAAATGAATTTTTAAAACCGAGAAAAAATGCATTATGTTCACAACGGAACTAGTTACACATTGCATCCATTTGATACTAGTATATAACTGACAACATTTTGACCTTTTCAGTTTATAGATAATATTTGCGGTACAAATTTTACGTGTTTTGACAAAAAATACAGTTGAGTGCCTAATTGCTTGTCTATACTAGTTTCAAAGTAGTTTCAAACTAGTATCTTCTTTGTTTGTCTGCAGAGAAACACGTGTGGTAAATAAATAAATATATATTTTTCTCATATGCAACAGTCAAGGCACTTTTCGAGAGCTTCGATATTGCTTTTCATTTCTTTAAGCTGGATATTTTTTTGTTTTTTTTTTGTCATTTTCCCCTGGTTCGTTGTTTGTCTAGCAAAACTTTTCGAATATTTTTTTTTTGTTTTTGGTATTTTTCTCTGCAAGTTGCATGCTCGAAAATATTTTGCACAAAGAACGTAAAAGTCAAGCAGCAAAATTCAAGGAGGTTACCAAAAAAAAAGCTTATATTAACTGCAAGGCAATATAAATAAATATACTGACACAAACACAATATATATATATGTATGTATATAAGGACATGTGCAAATATTCACATGAGATATACAGACACATACACGTGCATGAAATTGCAACATAGATTTCTATATGTATGTCTGTGTGTTTACTATGAATATCACGACAATCCTTTGTGGTCTGGGCACTAAAGCACAGGACGGCGTCACACGATACGAGAATAATAATAACCAAAGCACAAGAACAGAAAAAAATTATAGAGAAAAAATAAAATATTTAAAAATAAAAGTTAAAATAATAGAGAGCGTAAAAAAATATCGAAAAAGTCGGTATGAAAATAAAAATAAAAAAATATAAAATTAATAACAAAGTGAAAAATGCCAACGCCACGCTGGAAGTGGAAATAATAGTTACTTGCGCTGTTGTGAGAGTATGTAGGTATGTGTGTATGTGTGTGTGTTTATACAACAGCACCCATGCTACCATTACAAACCACCACCACCACCAATTCACTGTCACCGCCACTTTGTTGCACCGGAAATTGTTGTAAGGATATACGAGTGCGTTGTCGCAGTCATGTCAACGTCATGTCGCTATGAATAGCGCTCACATACATATATAGAAATACATACATATATATATATGACCATCCTAACTTCACTGCCAGCGCTTGGCGTCGATGTGCGACTTATCCTTGCAATTTCAACGACGACGCGTTCACCGTCTACAAACTGGCTGATTTGGCTGACGTTGAAGAGCAATGTGTGTGTGTCTCTCATTGCCAACTTTACTCTATACTCTACTGGCTGCTATTATTATTATTATTTTCTTTATCCGCCGCAGCAGACGCGTAACGCATTTGGAGAGTTTCTATGTGAGTGTGAGCATGTGTGCGTTTGCCTCTTCGTATTTTACTTTTTGACTTATGAAAATATTTTTGGTTTAAATACATACATACGTATGTATGTATATATGTGTATAGTGAAAATGCCAAAAATGCGTTGATCTACGTAAAAAGTTGCAGTGAATCGTGAAAATTCAATGGTACGTGCCTTTTGGTAGATAAAGTAAATAAAGTGTGCATGTGTGTGTGTGTATCTAAGTATGTGCGCTGGCTGTGGGTGGAAATGTTTCACTTGATTTCCTATGAAACTCTTGCTTACATTTTATTTTTCTTGCATTGCTCCAGCTTGAGAGGGACCAAATAATATTTTTAATATCACAATTTCTTTTTAATTTTTTTAATGGCTGAACAAAAATGATTTCTTAGTGCGAGAAATAAATTTAAAATTTCAAAAAATTGTTTTTTTAATTTTTAGGAATTCAGGCACCTTTTTTGTGGTCCATGTCTATATGCCTCTGCAATTTTGATTATTTTTATCAGCTTGAAGCTGAAGTAATCACACGAAAGAGAATCACTTGCCTGAAACTTAGTTTGGTATCGAATGAAACTCGGAGGGTTCTTTTCCAATTCAGACTGCGCTTCTAGTGTTCTTGAGTGTCAGAGAATCAGAGAATGATTTACCATCTTTGGCTCTTTCTACAGCCATCATAGTTTGGTATCTCTAGTCTTTTGGAAGTGGCTTATTATTAGCTGTAGATCCCTTCCGCTTGGCTATCTGTATATAAATAAATATTTCAGTGAATGCTGCGGGGTTCTGGTAGGTTTAAGGGGCTTCTGGTAACTAATTTTGCTGAAAAGATCTCATCCTACTTGATTACATCCTACTCGATCCGTCCGTATAGATACAGGTCCTTTACACTTATTTACCTCACCCTTAACCTACTTCCTTATAAATGGGAAGTGGTTTTAAAAGGAGAAACAGGAATTTCTTAGGTATATTAGAATGTTACATGTAAGGTTAGGGGATCAAGAAATTATCGCCTGTAAGGCATACTTGTCGTAAGAGGCGACTAAAATCCAATAGTTCCTGCAACAGTCGGGTACTTGTATCGGAACAAACCGGCCAAGGATACCCTCGCCCGCAATATTCCGCAGAACCCAACTTGGGGAATATATTTATGCTTAGCACAAGGAAAATCCCTCTGAGTGTCTGCGTGTAGGGTTTGCACTTGTTTTCACACAAATGCCGTGTAGAACCCACCATCTTCTCACAGGTACAAAGTACTATTGCAGCTTTCTTATCTCATCTTCTAAGTTTGGTTTTGATGAGAGTTTCCTATACAGTGCTAGTCCTAAGTAGCCCGCTTTCTCTTCTACTGAAATCTGTTGAAATCTGTATTTTCTGTTGAAAGCTTAATTTTCCAACTCTTGTGCTAAAGACATCTCCTTTGCCCAGCTTTACAGCAAAATCAACTGCCTTAAAAGCACTGCTAACTCTTCTCGACTTCCTTCCCCTGTAACTACAAGGGAAATTGCAAGCCAGATGTAACGCAATTAGACTCAACCTTGGAAGAATTACAGTATAAGACACTATCTCTTGCGGCACTTATGCAAGTACTACCTACCTCCAGTAAGGGCTTCGACATTATTTTCTTCACGAGAATCCCAAACAGAAATGAGTGGGAAAACATCAGCGCCCCCCATCAGAGAGCCATAACCATCTTTGCAGACGGCTCAAAGGTCGATGGGATAGTTCCAGAGCACACATATACTTTCTGATGATCTCAGTAAATATGAGCATGAAACTACCAGAGCACTGCAGCGTCTTCAACGAGTAACTGTTTACAACCATGGCAGCTGCCGAGTGGCTGCTCTAATCTACGATAGCAAGACAATCAGTTACGATATAATCCGACAGTCAAACTGCCTTTAGATCTCTACAACGCAACAGTACTACACGTACATCAAAGGTGGCAATAAAATGTAGATACAGTCTGAACAAACTATCGACTAAATGCAACACTGCTGTGGTCTGAGTACCAATGACATCCCAGATGAACTAGCGAGCGACGGAACCCTTCTATCCACAATAAAACAAGCACACGATGCTGGTTTACCTCTGTCCACTGCAAAGTATATACTTATACTGGGCTTTGCTAGGGAAGCAGACTCAAAATGGCTGAATGAGATCAAGTCCAACGTGACCAGATAGCTATGGTCGAAATTGGACGCGAAAAAATCGGAACATCTTATCCTTCTAGACCGATTCTCCATTAACATAAGGACAGGCCATTGACATATTCGGGCCAGACGATAATTGGAAGCCTCGCTGCCTTTATAAGGCACAAAATGGCTCGATTATTTGAGAAGGTGAAGACGGAAGGAACCTCACAGAGATAGCGTGGCGATAAGTTGTCGACGAACATGGTGGACCGAATTTCCATCTGCGAATCCCTGCTGAATCGCAACAAAATCGACACATTTCTGAAGCGTTTGGTGACTGGCGATGAAAAGTGGATCACTTACGACAACGTCAAGTGAAATCGGTCGTGATCGAAACGCGGTGAGCCGGCGGAAACAGTGGCCAAGCCAGGATTGAGGGCCAGGAAGGTTTTGCTGGGTGTTTGGTGGGATTGGCAAGGAATCATCTACTACGAACTGCTCCCCTATGGTCAAACGCTCAATTCGGCCCTCTACAGCCAACAACTGAAGCGCTTGAAGGCAGCACTCTTCCAGAAGAGGTCATCTTTGATCAACAGAGGCCGAATTGTGTTCCATCAGGACAACGCCAGGCCCCACACGTTTTTGGTGACGCGCCAGAAGCTCCAGGAGCTCGGATGGGAGGTCCTAATGCACCCACCTTATAGTCCGGACCTGGCACCAAGTGATTACCATCTTTTCCTGTCCATGGGGAACGCGCTTAATGGTGAGAAGTTGACCTCAAGAGAGGCCTGTGAAAATTGGCTCTCCGAGTTTTTTGCCTATAGGGACGCTATAAAGGATAGTAGACTCTACTACTCTAGATGAACGCCTCTCCGGTGTAGCTACCTTAACCTGACCTAAGGCAATACATTTTGACATATAACAGTATAGTTCTTGTTAGACACAACATTAAAAAATAATAATAAATTCACCAAAGAGTCTATTAAAATTTATTATGCCAGATAAAAAACCTTAGTCTGAATGTCAATAAAAACTAAAAATTTAGATTTTCTCTTTGGCTCGCGAATATTTTGTCAATAAACAGCAAGTTAAACGACCCATGCAACCGCAAAGTCAATAGTTTGTGATTGTGTCAGGCAGTCAGTCAGTCAGTCAACGAGTCGGCGACGAGTCAGTTCCACCCTCAGTCGCGTGCGCGCAAGTTGGCAGCGGAAATTCAACAGTAAAACCATTCATGTTTGAGTTCAATAAACATTTTGACGCTACGACTTTGTGCGAGCGCTCTACCATTAGTTATGGCTGGCGAGCAAAGCATTTTAAACACATAAAAAGTGCACACTACATACATACATAGTAGAATTTTAGCACTTCCATTGCCAGCGCTAAACGCGAAATTTTAGTTAGAATGAGTGCAAAGCAATACTTTGTCGATTTTAACATTCCACGCCATAAACAGTGAGCAAATGCATACAAATTATGGACGAAATGGCTAAACAGTGGTGGATATATAAATACATAAATATAAAGCTGGAAGTAATAAGTTTTCTTTAAAGCTTCCCGTCTTTAGGAGTTTAGAAGATGGTAATTTGTTGAGCGAAACGAGAATTTTATGTACAAGAAGCTATGACGGCTGCAATACTAATACGGAATACTAAGATTCGGAAGAACAAGGTTCGATTGCTGGTCTAACCATACATTCAAAATTAAAGGAAATTAATTTTTCTAAATGCGATCGGTCTTCGCAGGGAGTTTCATGTCCTCCGAGTGTATTTCTGGCATGAAGCGGCTAAGGATACACGGTAGTGCCAACCATTTCGATGGAGTTTCATGTCCTCCGAGTGTATTTCTGGCATGAAGCGGCTAAGGATACACGGTAGTGCCAACCATTTCGATGGAGTTTGGGACTGGTTCCACTACAAAAATTATTTTAAAAAAACTGTACGGTGTGTAAAGCTGTGTGAGCTGAAAGAGCTGTTAAGACGAAAAAGATATATTTTCAACCAAAAAACGGAAGATCCCAAGACATTGGGTTGTCAAAATGATATAAGAAGCTAACGAAAGTTTCTGAAATATCTATCAAAAAAAACATGTCTTAAGACTCTTAAGTCAATTGCAATAAGAAAGACAGAAAACTTAAGAAATGTATCAAGGTGGAGTTTTCCAAAACCAGTTCATTCCTTGATTACTTGAAGCTTGTGTGTAGCCTATATTAGCTAACTCTAAAAAGGAACGTTTTAAAAGATAACTTCCAAGATTTGGTGTCTCTTGCAAAGACGTTTATAGACATCCATAAAATATGGAGGAATTAAAAGGTCTATGTTGAATTAAAGCATATTTCTGTGGTTTTCCTTGCCTTTTAGAATTTTGTTACTGAAGTTATTTTCTAATTTAAATACCCTCTTTACATTTGCCGCTTGCCTTGAAAAAAATGTCTACAAGATAGATTGGTTAAATGCTAGAACTAAAATGATCCAATGATTTCTCTGCCCCTCTTTGCCTGTCTCTCTCCATCTACATCTCTCTCTCTACCTTTCTCCCCCTCTCTCTCTCCCTTTCTTCATCTCTCTCTACCTTTCTCTCATCTCTCTCTCCCTCTCCCTACCTTTCTCCCACATCTCTCTCCCTCTCTCTCTCTTTCTTTATCTCTCTCTGCCTTTCTCTCATATCTCTCTCCCTCTCTCTTACCTTTCTCCCACCTCTCTCTCCCTCTCTCTTTCTATCTTCCTCTCTCTCTAACTTTCTCCCACTTCTCTCTCCCTCTATCTCTCTTTCTTCATCTCTTTTTGCCTTTCTCTCATATCTCTCTCCATCTCTCTTACCTTTCTCCCACCTCCCTCTCCCTCTCTCTCTCTATCTTACTCTCTCCCTACCTTTCTCCCATCTTTCTCTCCTTCTCTCTCTCTATCTTCCTCTCTCTCTGCCTTTCTCTCATCTCTCTCTCTCTCCCTCTCCACCTTTCTCCCACCTCTATCTCCCTCTCTCTCTCTCTCTACCTTCCTCCCATCTTTCCCTCCTTCTCTCTCTCTATCTTTTGACGAGACGCATGTAGTTGCACTGTAGGTACTTAGGTAATAAAAAGCTAGGCTGTACAGAGTAATGATAATGAGTTCGCTCATAACGGAAGTGCTTAGTAACCAAGAGGTAGTCAGATAGGCTCCTGCCCGAATCGAATTCAGGAGCCTACTTGAAGCTGAATTTATTAGTCATCAATAGAAATGACTCTGGTTTTTTAAGCAAAGTAGGTAGGCAGGTGGGTAGGTAGGTAAAAGTACAGCCCGATTAAATTTACCTTTTGGATGCACTATCGTTAAGGCCTTGGTAATCCTGCTATCGCCTCTCATCGTTGCGTTCAAATCATTTGGTGCTCTCAATGAAACTAAAGAGTTATATCAGTTATGTTTTTTGTAGACAGCCATTCAAGGCTTAGAGCCTGATGGATACCCAGTGTTTTATGACGAGTTTGTAAAAGAAAAAGAAAAAAGAAAATATTCCTACAATTCTTATTGACGCTTGAGTTTATGATTGGCAACGATAAGACCATCAAAACCACCTGGTTATCCGGGTATATAAAGTATTTGCTTGCTTTATCCTCCCACTTTTGTTCATTATAACTTCACAGACCTTTTCCATATCTAGTAATTTCACTTGGAAGATGCTAGCAGAATGTGGTAGACGGAAAGAAAGAGAGATTCTCAGTTAGTTGGAAAATATTCCCGCCTCTACACCACAAGATATTCTGAATCCATTGGTGTAGATTAAGATGGTGTGCTTCTCTCCAACAAAATCTATTCTCTATTCATATCCAGAGGATATCCTCACCTTGCAGTAGTTATTTAAATCTAACCTTGGGTGGATTTGGTCTGACTTAAAGTTTTTATGAGTTACTTTAATCCAAAACGTTTTTGGTTCCATAAGTTGCAGTTCCCTATTCTATAAGTCTGATGGCGGAACGTGCTGCAACTTTCCGAATAAAAATATCTATATGCAATGGCTGCAGAGGCATGTTAGGGGCATCTATCGGACATGACTTTACGACTCCAGTAAACCGTTCGCAGGCAGCTCTTGGTATTCCATTTCGTTTCCTAATACTAAATTATACACTTTCTGCAATGCTTTCCACCAAACCACTACTCTATATAATGAAATTGGTCTCAATCTCAAACCCTAAATATTTTTCCTTGGGGGACAGGGGAGTCGGTGATTCATGAAGGAAGTTGTGATCGAGATGTTTTGGTTCAAATCGTCCTTTTCTGGGATTTTAGTTGAAAATTTGCTACACGAAGCAGACGTTCTTCAAAATGACAATGAGGGAGATTTCAGTACCTTCGGATAATTTTTTTTAGGTTAAAGGACAAAATTATTTTATTCTGCTCAGAATAATTGTTTAAGCCTATCGTAATGATCCAAGAGCATAGAACATTGGCAAGTCCGAAAAAGCAAAACACTAAGAAAAAAACATATTGAGGTTAGGTTGTAACCGGATGCCTAATCCAACTCTTAACAAATCCAAAAATTTCTGTGTCCAACACATTTGATATTTCAACATTTTTGAACCCACAACAAAAGCAAAAAATCAGCATGTATTTTAAAACCACGAAAGCGAAAGCGAAAGCACAACCAAAAAAGAAGAAGAAAATAAAAATAAAAAAGAAACAAATGACCGACATTTAATGAAAAATCATTAACTGTAACTAATGTAAGCTCGTTCGCTTAAACCCAACGCCACCGCGCCGCATTGGCTGGACAGCAATGAAATATTTGATGAGCTTAAAACGCAAATGGAGCGAAGAAGAGTATTGAAATGAATGGCAGAAAATATGATTGCTTTTTGCCCCGCAGCTAAACGAGAAAGGCGAGAGAGGCAAGAGATGTTTTCTCAGTTATATGTACGTACGTGTATGTATGGCTGTATGGGTCAACATTCAAGGTTTATAACTACATCTAGACATGCTGTTGTTATACTTGTTGTTGTTATATAGTACATATTGAAAAATATTTAAAATATTTCATAATTTTAATTAAATGTAAATAAAGGCAAATATTTCCCGGAATACACTTCATTATTAGTAAAGGACAAGACGAATAAGATGAGCAAAGAGAAATGGATACAATATTCGTGACATATAAACCAAGTATCTGTACATACTCGTATATATATATATATACATTTTTTTTTTACAGAAAATATATACGCATATTAAAATTAATGAGTCTTTCGGGAGGAGCTCTTTGAAAATGGCGTTGGGAATAACAAAAAGAAGATGAAAAAAATTCAACAAACAGCTGTTGGGCAAACGCAGCAGATGCGCAGTGGCTGAGAATGAAGCTAAAATTTCAGCTCATCAGCCCATCAAGACAAACCGTCTTCCTTGTCTGTCGTTACATAGAAAGGACGTTGTGATAGAGAAAACTTAAGTAAATACGGCGGCTGAATTGGTCTAGGCAAGGGATAAGCAATTTTTATGAAGAGATAAATCTTAGTGAGTTAAGCGACAGTTATGACAAAAACAAAAACAAAAAAAAATTAAAAAATAAGTCAATATTTAAAAGAGCTGAAAATATAAGTCGTTTATTGTATAGGAAAAAAATATTAATGGAGTTAAAAGAGAATTTAACCTAAAAATTAATATAAAAAAAATTAAAAACTTAATAAAAATTTTTTATAAAATATAATTTTATTTTGTACCCATAGTTTTTATAAATATCTAAAGAAAATAATTTGCAGATACATACATAAATATTACATACGTATGTATGGAGTCGCCACTTAGAAACCAGTCCCAACGAGAAATTTAACAATATTGAGTATGAATTACAACACTTCTAATGGTAAACCCTTTATGACACGCATCTGGAATGTCCAATTCATCTCGTTGATGACCTCGTAGGTTTGAAGGGTGACATCACTACCGTTCATGACATGCGGTGGACGGAACAAGGACGGGGACAAGTGAGTACTTGCGACATTTACTGCAGCGGCCATGTAAAGCACCGCGAATTTGTTATCGTAATCGTGTAGGAGGAGACTCCGTTACCGAGTCCTGGTTTTCAACCCGTTGGATGAACGTCTCGCAACCATCGTCATCAAAGCAAGGTTTCCCAACACATCGCAGATTTTCGCCCAAGCCTAGACGGTAGAAAATAACGATGTGACCAAGTATGTCCTTTATGAGCACCTGGTGGGTACTTGTGACCACTGCTCCTGCCATGTCGTCAAAATTATGCGTGGAGACGCTAGGGTGGGAAAATAATCTATCTTTGACACAACTGCCGAATGGGTTGTAGCTGAATGACTTCGCCGGGCCCAAAATATGGTTGCCTTTAGTACTAAAATGCAATACAAGATTTTCAATCTAAGTGGCTTTCTACAGATCGAGTAACTTACAACCAGATCGATAATGTTGTGTTAGATGGAAGACATGTCTGCAGTGTTCTTGACATGCGAACTCTCCGAGACCCCATATTCCATTCGGATTGGTATCCTTTAGAACAAACTGGCACAAGAGATCCGAGGGACGGCATTGCAAGCTCCTTATGTACAATACCTGCTACGATGAGGATTACTGTGCCGCAGTGGATAAAAACTAAGACTGCTCATCTAGCAACGCGGCGCGATATATTCGCAGAAAAAAATGAGTGTCCGAAAAGTCTGGGTCTGAAGAGCTGACTTAAAGGGGTAGCGCTCGAAAATTGTTTGAGGTTCATCGACGGCAACATGTCCTTATAGAAACCAAAGGCAATGCATCTTCACAGAAGCCATTCCCATTAGCAACCGGAAAAAAAGTAGGAAATGTTGGAGTCAAAGTTGGAGCGTCCTCATTGACCATCGGCTGAGCTTTTGCGATCAC
The DNA here is from genome assembly GCA_037013455.1 of Ceratitis rosa. Classification (NCBI taxonomy): domain Eukaryota; kingdom Metazoa; phylum Arthropoda; class Insecta; order Diptera; family Tephritidae; genus Ceratitis; species Ceratitis rosa. Next base: position 5,295,120 of record JAWMAG010000069.1, on the reverse strand, counting down.
CTCGCATACGCTAATAATAAAGCCGCAATAGCAACCATTGCCTTAGCTAGACTAATGGCAAACGTCAGCGGAGCACGTCAGCACAGCAGGCAGCTTCTCGCACGAGTAGTGAAATCAATCCTGCTGTATGGTTCTCCGATTTGAAACAGAGCATTGAAAATAGAATCCTACACCTGTGGCGTTAAGTTCACTTACCGTGTCTGCGCTGCTTTCCGTACTGTGGCAGAGAAGACAGCCATAGTTATCGCCGGGATAGTCCCTCTCGACGTCGCAGCCGGAGAACAAATCACGATAGGAAGTCTTAGACGAGAAGAGCGGAGCAGCAGTGTCAAAAAAGTCGAAGGACTTTTATCCATTGCTCGTTAGCAGAGAAGATGGGATAGTAGTGAAAAAGGCAGATTTGCTCACCGTTTGAAATCGAATTTAGTGGCATAGCTAAGCAGGCAGCGCGGTCAACAAGTAGACTTCCATTTAACGTAAGTGCACAGCGGTCATGGATGTCTTAAAAGCTATCTACACCGCTTTGGCCATGAAGCGTATCCATACTGCCAACTTTGCGGCCCAAATTTTATAGAGGATGCCGGGCACGCGCTTCGCGGTACAACGGCGAAGACTGAACGAGTCTCTAGGTATGGATCAAAGGCATGCCGGAAAATGTAACTAACTGGATTACAGCAGAGGCGAAGGCGCAAAAACAGCGCTGCAGTGACTGAAACTTATGTGGACCAAGTAGCTTACGTACTGGATACATAGTGACAGAGAACTGAAACCGAGACGGTTAATAAATAACGACGACGATATCGACTCAGACAGATGTTAATATGAGCTAGACTCTAGCCAGTCAACCTCCAGCTCGTGGTATTTATAGCTTTAGCCACACGAATATTACAACCACCATATTTTATCGGGTTTCATATTCCTATTCTGGTTGATCCCGATGAAACTCCTAAAGTATAAGCTTTCTTCAAGACCATATAACTAACACTCTGCTCATTTTGCATTCACTCAACTTGATCCAGGTCGAGCTGGTTGTAGCAGAGATAAGGATATGAACCTCCTCACCAGCTTCCCAGCGCTTTTTAGCATTTCTTTTAGATGAAAAATATTAAATTTATAAACCTTCTTCAAAATTTTGACATTTATGAAAACTAATTTATTATTTCTGTCCAAAAAAAGAACACACTTTGTGCCATAACCATAGCGCAAACCGCTACATTGTACTTAAGTACAAATATTAGAAACCAAAACTCATCTTATCATACACTTCACTTCATTGGACAAACAATACAATGCAAGTGCGCGCCCCTTGCGGCTATTTAAAAAGTCAAAATTTCTATTTACTCACCTTTAATTATCACAAGAAAGATCAACACGACAAACAGCGACGGGTCCATGTCCTTAGATTTCAGCTTCCGTTGAAGAACACACGTACAACTGCTGTCCGTGTCAATGCGGGTGGGTGGGTTGAGCTGGCGATGTTGACGCAGTACAATTGGCTGGTAGCAGGTACTGTGCAGGAGGAGCTGCTTGCTGGTGGTAGGTGCTAAATTTGGTTTTGTTGTTTTGTGAGTTCCTAAACAACAACAACACACACACACACACAAAAGCTAATTGACGTCGCGCGTTGTCGTCTCTCTAATACGAACAAATGACACAATTGAACAATTGAAAACGAATGCAGACGAAAACGTAAAGGAAAGCCGTAGTCACAGCGGAAGCGCGTTACACGTTAAATTCGGTTTGGTTTTATAAAACAAAAACAAAATTGTAAGCGAGCGCGTCGATTTCTAACCGCTGTGTCCCCCGCGTACGGAGCTAATATGTAAATACCACAAATCAGGCAAAAGTGAGATGTACAAGCGGGCTGAGTTGGGTTGGGCGATTACTTAGCTTATGAAGAAGCTGTGACACAATGCACAATACAAGTTGAAGACTTAATCAATACACGCCACAATTACATGTGCTCTGTGTTACCGACGCGCTGTGTCTGCCCCCAGAGGCGTTGGTACAATTTACAAGTTAAACGAGTATGCAAACATACGCAGCAAGAAGGATGGCGCGTCTCGAGTATAAGTGCTAAACACCTGGGGAAGCACTGTGCGTATGTGTGTGTAAGTGTATGGTATGCTCCAACGCGTTACAATTTGGTAGCTCTGATGCTGAGCTTGTGAGCTCTGTGGTGCTGTGCGCCGCTTGTCAATTAGCGTTATTTGTTAAGACCTCAATTTCAGCGCTATTGTCCTGCTCGCTGTGGGAAATCGCACGTCAGTCAATGCGAATGTGATTTTTGTCTGTGTTTTTACTTTCTTCTTCTTCTTCTTTTAAGCCAATCAATAGTATAACTTCTTTCTATTTGTGGTTGTCAAAATTATTATTGACACAGTCACAGGTCTCTCTACACAGCGTGAGCTAGTTAAGTGAGCGCGACAATTGTTTGCGGAAATAGACACTAAAGTCTATGTAGTTTGTATTGTTAGCGCACATAGAGCTCGCTTTGTCGTCAAAGGGCGGTTGCTATGGCAACGAAAGTTTCGCGGCAGTTGTCAAGCAAATGAATGCACTTGTGGCTTAAGCCCTCGGGATGTGCTATATCTTGCTTTCACTCACACTCTCTCTTGCTTGCCCGCTCCCTCTATCACTTTCTCTCTCCCTCTATCACTTTTTCTCACTATTTAGCAGCCGGCGCTGGCGAATTCGCTTGCTACTCACGTCAACTTTTGCGTGCAGCAACAACTTTTTGTGGTCTCCAACTTGCCTTGCGCTTAGTATTTGACTTTGGTCGTCTTCGAAAAATTGTTAGTTGTCAGTTGAGATGTACAGAGCTGAGTGCTGAGTTGAGTGCTGTGTTGATAGTTGAGCTACTTGCTTTTGATTTGCTTTGTTGGCCTGCTTTTGGTGGCTTTGTCGCCACTTAATACTTGCGTTTCCCAATTGTTTACAGTTATTTGGTAGGACTTTCAGCGCTTTGTTTAACTTTTAGTGTGCGAATTTTTTTCTCTTTCGTACTTTGCCTCTCTTCCAATTAGAACTCACTCACTCCTTGCTCGTTACACGCTTCAACGCGTTTGCCTGCTGCGCTGTAGTTGTTTTTTTTCCACGAAACACAAAATTACTTATTCCGTCGAGATTTCTGTCGTTATTTCCGTTTGCATTACCGTTAGTGCTTTGATTTTTGTTTTTTTTTTCTTACTTTTCTCTTTTAACGCGTGTACCGTTATGAATTATTTATTTGACTTAGGTAAATTTTTTAACGCACATTTTTTCATAAAAATTTTTTTTTATAATGAAAAACCGTTATTTGTTGTTGTGTTTACGGTTTTATGTTTATCTTTATGTGCGTGACTCATTAGACTCTGCTTGTAGGGGTTGCCAGGCGCGTTGGAGCATTCATGCAGTTAATGGTTTCGGAAACGGTCGTGCAAATGAAAATAATACATATATAGGCTTTTTTTTAACAATTTTTTCAAGTTATGTTTAATACTTATTTTTAATGTTTTACGAATTTTTCACGAACTTAAGTGATTTAGTATATTTTTCCACATTTAGTGCTATTTTAGAAGATTTATCTATACTATTTTCTGTTTTCCTAAATTTTTAGAAATTTTATATTATTTAATTTATTTTTTGAAGGTTTAGTACTAAGCCCTTAGATTTATTCCAGCAATTTTTTACGCTTTTAGTACAACTTTAAATATTATTTTTATTTAATATTAATTTACTCTGTTATTTTCACTTTTTTATTTTTAGTTGTATTTTTCGTATTTAGAATTTCTACTAATAATTTATATTGGTATTGTTGGTATTATTACTTTGCACAACTCCGGCAACTCTGCCTTCTCCGATTATTTTTTAACTATTTATCTTTTTTTAATAAACTCTTTTAATAATTTATTTTTATGTATTTTTCGCAGCTTTTCAGAAATTTGGTTTATTATTTTGATATTAATTATTTTAATTCATATGAAATTATTTATATCTCTGCTATTTAATTTTAGTACTATTAAATTATTAAATCAGTTTTTAGCAAGTTTTTGTCTTAGTTTCTCACTTTTATTTAGTACTATTTTCGAAAATTACTATTAATACTATTTTCTCTAGAAACTTGTATGTACTAAAAAGTATTCAGTACCATTTTCGCTAGTAATTCTTTGGTACTAAATTATTATTACTATTTTCGCTACTATTTTTTTAGTACTAAAGTGATTTAGTACTATTTTTGCTAGAAACATTAAAGTACTAAAACTTATTCGGTACAATTTTCGCTATTAATTTTTTAGTACTATTAACTCGCCAGTATTTTATTTTTAATATTACTTTAGTACTATTTTTGTTTTTAGTACTACGCTTAACTGTTTATATGTATTTTGCACTTTTTCTATATCTAATTTAAATTAATTCACTTTATGCTACGCCTTTTTTTGCTTGCCAACCTTATTTGCTATGTGGGAACACAATTTTTTACAGCATTATTTAGTTTTTTGTAATCTAGTTTTAGATTTTTGAAAAAATCTAAATTTTTATTATAGTTTGCACTTGTTGCTAGATGACGCTTTATGCAGAAACCGATTTTTAGTTGTTTTTTTTTTTAACGCTAAATTATTAAACTAATTTGTATGTGTATTTTTAATTATCTAATTTGTTTGCTATTTAATTTTTCTAGTTTACTAAATTTTTTCTTTTGCATGTGCATGCATTTGAATCGTTGTTTTTTGTTTAGTGCCTATTTAAACCACGTCCTGGCAGTTGCGGAACCAATCGGTGCTGGTTGAGTGTACTGTAAGGAAAGACAAAAATTTACAAATTAATTACCTTTATTTATAGAATATATTCAAACACTAATATTTTTCATAGGTATATCTTAAAATTAATTTCTAAAAATTTCTTTTTTTATCCTTATGTTAATATTAATTCAATTTGATGTATTTGGTTTTTTTTTTTAATTATTTAATTTTTTTAGTTTTTTAATATTTTTATTTTAATATTTATTATTTCATTAAATTCTTTTATTTTATTTTTTTTTTAAATTAAATTTTTAAAATTAACTTAATTTTATTTTAATTAGTTCAAAAATATATATTTGCTTCTTATTTTATTCTTTATCATTTGCTATATTATTTTATTTTACTTAATTTTAGCTTTTTTTATATATTTTGTTTTACGTGTATATTGTTTTACTTTATTTTATTTAATTTTTTTTTCTTAATTTTTAATTTTATTTTATATTGTTTATTTTGCTTATTTTATTTCATATTCTTTTAATTTAATTTAATATCTTACATTTTAATATATCAAATTTTATTTTATTTTATTTTATTTTATTTTATTTTATTTTATTTTATTTTATTTTATTTTATTTTATTTTATTTTATTTTATTTTATTTTATTTTATTTTATTTTATTTTATTTTATTTTATTTTATTTTATTTTATTTTATTTTATTTTATTTTATTTTATTTTATTTTATTCTATTTTATTTTATTTTATTTTATTTTATTTTATTTTATTTTATTTTATTTTATTTTATTTTATTTTATTTTATTTTATTTTATTTTATTTTAATTTATTTTATTTTATTTTATTTTATTTTATTTTACATCATTTTATTTTAATTTAAATTATTTTATTTTATTTCATTTTATATTGTTTTACCTTACTTCATTTTATTTTTCTTTATTTTATTTTATTTTACTTAATTTTATTTTATTTTTTCTTATTTGATTTTATTTTATTTGAGCTTATTTCATTTTAATTTATTTTACTTTGAACCTCTGATTTGAAGTAGCTTGAGTACATACATACTATGTCTGCCTTTAACGTGTACATTCCGAGTACCCTGTTAAATATTTTCCAAAAACAAAACGAAATAAATAATTAATATTTTGCGCTCAAGAGCTACATTTTTCACACTTAAGCTAAAACTGTCAAACACATGGGACATAAAAATGTTTGTTTACCATATACCTATCTAGGTATATATGTATGTATGCTAGTAAACATGCATAGCGTTGAGGCATTTTTGAAACCACACAACTGAACTTTTTTCTAAATTTTTTCATAGTTCACATAAAATGATATTACTTTTTCCTGTGTGAATTTTTTGAGAAAAAATATTTTTAGAAAAAATTTAATATATGTTATAAAATAAAGCAAATTGCAGTTAGTGCGTTTTCACATATCATAATCGATATGTAAATATTTATATGTGAGTAGCGAAAAAAATTAAATAATATTTACATTCAACAATCGTAGTTTGCGCTTGTGAACTGTCAAAAACTATACTTTAATTGAGATTTGTTATGTTTGTGATGGCGAAAAAATCCAAAATTATACCCATATTTTAATTTATATAAAAAACACTTCACAATTTGCATATTTGGCGAAAACTTTTTTTAACTGCGACGTTGCCTGTTGAGCTTTTGCAAAATTTTTTAAAAGCGTTTATCTTTATAATATTTTCATGCATAGAATAGAGAATATAGACCCTATTTGTAAGGAAGTATGTATTTAAATTAGGATAAAAAAAATTTGCGTAAATTTTAATTAATTTATGTTTACTGCAGAGTCGATGAAGTAAACTTATTATACCGTTTCTAATGCATTACTAGTATTTTGCCACTTTTATTTTTAATTTATTTTATATTATTTTATTTTATTTTATTTTACTTTATTTAAATTTATTTGTTTTTATTTGTTTTAGTTTATTATTATTTATTTCTTTATATTATTTTAATAATTTTATTAATTTTACTAATTTTACTTTATTTAATTCTACGTTATTTTGTTCTATTTTATTTCACTTAATTTTAAATTTGTTTATTTTGTTTTAATTTAATTTATTTTATTTCACATAATTAATTTCATTTATATTATATTATATTGATTTAGATGACTTAATTTGATTTTATTTTATATAATGTTATTTAATTTAACTTTATTATATATTAATTTATGTTAGCTTATTTTATTTTACACAAATTAATATAATTTAATGTAATTTAGTGTATATTATTTTTTCCTATTTCACTTTATTTTATTTAATTCTATGTGATTCTGTTCTGTTTTATTTCAGTTAATTTTATTCAAATTTATTTTATTTAATTTTTTTTTGTTTGTTTAACTTTATTTTATTTTATTTTATTTTATTTTATATTTTTGTTAGTTTATTTTATTTTACATAATTTAATATAATTAGATTTAATTTAATTAAATTTAGTTGAATTTTATTATTTCTATTTCATTGTTTTATTTTTTTTTTTAGTTTCGTATTTTTTATTTTATTTTATTTTTGTTTTTTTTTTTTTGTTTTATTTAATTTATTTTTACTTTATTTTGTTTTATTTTATTTTGTTTTATCTGATGTAGTTTTATTTTATTTTATTTTATTTAATTTTTTTTATTTTATTTCATTTTATTTTATTTTATTGTTTTAATTATTTTTTTTTTTTATTTTTTTTCGTCAACTTGTCGCTATTCCTCAGCTGCATTAGTGACCTATAGGAATTTTTTTAACTAATACATATAAATCAAGTTATACGGTTGGCCGCGGCATAGCATAACAAAAATTTTTCAGATTGCACCTATGGCAGCTACATACATTCCTATATTTATTAACGTATAACGTATATAGGTATTTGTATGTATGTACACATACATTTCCCATTAGGATTTGCACTGCGACTGGGACAAAATCAACATTCATCAAATGATTGCTTGATTGAAATTATGCAAGCGCGTGTTTGTCTACAGATATATGAACATGTACATACATATACACAAACTTGCCAACATATATATAGGTATATATCAGACTGCGCACAGTGAATTGCCAGTGTCATAGCAACCATTTATATGTATACACAAACATATTTCATGCTCCCAGTTTTTGAGCCTACCTGTGCATGGTCTTCGCTTATGCCTATAGCTCCACGTGCATAAACAGCCGGGAGACATGTTGCTGCAGCAAAAAAAAACAAGCTTTTGTAGAAAATTCTGTCATCAACAAACAAACTAAGAAAGACCAATAAACGCAATAGAGCTACCCAAGAGCATGCCTGGAAACCCTTTAACCAGTATGTTTGTATGTACAAATGTATGTTTGTACCATATATGTATGCGCCTACAGCATACCAGCTACCTGTGCTATCAATATTCATAATCAACAAATTGAGGTCACATGCGACGCTCGACTCCTGTGAGTTCTATGCCGTGAGTCCAACATACATTCATACTCGCATATAGGTATGTATGTGTATATGTGTGAAGGCCAGCAGTAGAGTTGTTCTGCATTGTACACGCCCTCTACCTTTCACTTTGCCATTTCACCGCTGCACATTTGCCGCCGGCAGCTATAATTTTATTGATATGCGTCCTCAATGGCATGACAGGTGAGCGCACACGCTCAGCCAGCGTCAGTTGTTAGCGCAATTTCTCATCACTTTATGCAGCGCAAATTGTTTATGATTTCTTTTTAAGCTTCGCGTAAAGTGTCGTTGTGTCTGTGTCATTCTACAAATACGAGCAGCTCATTCGCACTTAACGGGTGAAAGTGTATGTATGTACCATATGTATTTCCAATAACTTTTTATTGCTTCTATGAATACATACATACATCCATACATACATACAATATACTATATATTTTATTTTAGTTTATTTATGTGTTAGTTATTAAGTGCTTGCTAAATTATGAAATTCTCAAAGCTCAAATTTCAATTGCTCTTCGTTTACGTGCGCATTTTTTTATAACCTTACATACATACAATACATACACGTATGTACATACATGTGAGTAGTCCTCTTTAGCAAGCTGTTGCTTTCGCTTACTAGTACTTTGAGGGTCGTAAATAGTTGTTAACACATATTTGTCGTAATTGCAAATAGTTTAATGATATTAAAAATTTATTCGAGTACTTTGGATTTTGTAATATGATTTTATTGAATGCCGATACCATCGAGCTTTACAAGGACACTTTGGCATTTAAATGTCATATGAAAGCGAAAATGTAGAGTGGAGAGTTCAAAGCTTACTTCTAGTCTATTATTAATTTTTTTATTTCATTTCATTATTATTTGTTTTTTTTTATTTTTTTTTGTGAAGAGAACATCATTTTCAGATTATATACCTTTAGCTTTAGAAGTCATTTAGTTTATAACTTCCGCGGCTTGTCGGCGAATAATTTCCCCTAATAATTTTCAGCGGCTCTTCGGTTGGTCAATTTGTGATCTTCAAACGATTTTTGCAGAGACGGAAAGAGATGGTAGTCTAAGGTTCGGGCTATAAGGTGGGTGCACCAAACTTCCCAACCAAGCTCCGTCAAATTTTGTTTGATGCCTGGCTTTTAGTGAAGCAATACCTTATTCGGAGTTGGTGTTTTGACTGCTGTCATTTGTTTTACACACATTTTAGTTTGCCATTTCAAAATGAACATACTTAATTCGGAACAACAATTGCAAAACCTGTAAATTCTGTACCGAAATCAAGGTTCGGTCCACGTGAAACAATACGTCATAATCCCACAGTAGAGTTTGGTTCGGTTTGGAAACAAGATTACTATTACTCAGAGCTGCTGTATAGCAGAGTAACGAATTGGAGCTATGCCAATTCACTTTATGGAAAGGATCTTGGTTTGCCAGCCTACGAAATGAACGACCGAACGACCATCAAGACCGTCGTATATCTAGTGTATGGGCTTAAATCGAGTTGGCCACCGTTACCGATTTTCACAAGAAAATTTTGTTCGTCGGTGAAGCTCACACTTTTGATTAAATGGTTGCATTTTCTTCTTTCTTCCAACGGAGTGGAGATCTTCTTCCTCCTCCACTTCCACCAGGGGGTACTGTATAGAATACTTTCAAACTTCCATCTATTCGTACGATATGAACTAGCCAGCGTAGCTGCTGTATCTTGATTCGCTGAACTATGTCAATCACGCCGTATAACTCGTCATAGCACATCGTTGCATCGTCTGCGATATTCGCCGTTCCCAACTCGAAGAGGATCATAAATCTTACGCAAAACTTTTCTCTCGAAAAGTCCTAACGCCGTCTCATTAGATGTTGTCATCGTCCATGTTTCCGCACCATATAGTAGGACGGGAATGATGAGTGACTTGTAGAGTTGGGTTTTCGTTCGACGAGAGAGGACTTTACTTTTCAATTGCCCTCTCAATCCAAAGTAACAACTGTTAGCAAGAATGTTTTTGCGTTGGGTCTCAAGGCTGATATTATTAGTGGTGATAAATGTTGGGATCTAGATAGACGAACTTATCTACGAACTCGAAGTTGTGACTATCTACAGTAATATGAGAGAAAAGTCGAGACTGCGATGACGTTTTGTTGTTCGCTAAACGGACAATCGCTATTCGCTCCTCGTTATAGCCTTTTCCATCATCATCGATCGGAGTTTCGGATTCACCATCACCTCAGCACGCTGGAGAAATGTTCTCTCTATACAACAAATACGGTCATTGATCGCGAGTATATCACATTGGTTTCTACATGATTATGCTCCGGCTTTGAAAAACCCTGTCAATCAGCAGCCTTTCATAGAATTTTAGAGCATTATCAGTTTATCAAGACCTCCATATTCCCGCATTTCGGTCTCTTTCTGTTTTTGTCTGCAAGTGCGTCCTGCTTCCCTCTTCAGCTCTCATATCCATCCCTCTTCCGCACGTGTTGTGGTCGATCGCAAGGCTACGAGATAGACAATCTGTTTTTTTCCTCTCCAGTTCGACATTTCTCATTGTACAAGCTCTTTTTTGGCATTGACGAACATCAGTTGTTTCCGTGGCGGCGGCATGTAGGGAGCTTAAGATGCCATACAGCCAGCGGGGCAATCAGTAAATTGAAGGAAACTTTTGGTGAGCGCATTATCTCGCGTCGTAGGCTTCAAATATCATGCAACTAAACACCGCTGGTCTATATTTTGTGGGATGAGGTGAAGTCGCTAGTCTACGTAGGAAAGCTCGAGGCGATCCTTGTTCGAAATCATTTTTAAAATATAATGCCAAGCACTAATCTGTCAAACAGTCTGATTACTGTCTGACAAAAGCGTTGCCTCATTGAAAACCTGATTTCTTAAAACAACTATTTTTATATATACATACATACATATTCAAATCAATATAAATATTTTTCCGCTTTACAAATCCAATAGCTTAACATTAATGCAATTTAAGCACAAAGCAAAACAAATTGCTTTATCTCTACAACTTTTACGCTGATTTAATTGCATTTTTATGCACTTTGAGCTGCCAAGTGAAGAAAAAAATTGGAATAAAAATCGGAAAAAATCTCTGAAATAATTTTAACAAGTTTGAGTAATTTCTTATTAGTTTTACACCCATTGCACATATCAGTTCCAAAAAAAAAAACATGCTTGAGTAGAGCCAATCAAAGCATATTTGTAAATACATAAATATTACACAGCGAGTGCCAATATATGTTCTTTTATTTATTTATTTTTTTATATTTTTTCACTTTTTTCAATTTTTTTTAAATGTTTTTCTGCTATCAATTTCATATGTAGTGCTAGCAATTTATTTACTGTTGTATATATAAACATACATAGGTATACATACTCGTATGTACACAACTAACAAAAAAAAGCATATGTTCTCTAGATATACATAAAGAAACCAAACAACCAATAGCTCTGGCTCTGTGGCTCTGCGAAGAAAAAAAAACACCGACTATAAACAACAAAAATAAATAAATGAAAAAAACAACAAAAAAGCAAACGCAAATATACAACTAAATTAAAAATCAATTTCCAATGCAAATAGAAACCGAAAATAGAAAATGCAATAATGAAAAATATTGAAAACGCTCGACGCTCAGGGCGTGTACTATCTGCTTGGAAAATTGGTCGAGTTGTAATCGAAAGGCAGAAATCAGTTTAGCACAAGAGACAAGCAAGCAAATGGTCGGCTGACCAATCAACTCACCCAACCCAGCGGCATATCAACCGCACACAACGCCACATACAAGTCGCAACAGTTAGTAGGAGTTAAAGGCTTATTCGTTATACCGTTAAACATTTGCTTACACCGAGCCAAGGGATTGATAGCTGATGGATAAATAACTGATAGCTGGGCATGTTGGACACTGTGTGGGTTGAAAGTGGCTGCAGTTTGCAGTAGTGTTGGTTAAATTGGCAACTACTGTGGACGGATGCAGCTGTTGATGACTAAATATTTTTTATTTTTATTTTTGTTTCCCAGAGACAAAAACACAAGCAAACAAACGCTTGCTATCTGTGCTCCATATTTATCTGTAAGCTAAAAATAGCAAAGGAGTTTTGGAACGAGCACACAAAAATGAATACGAATAAAAATACTAATGCGGAGATGAATACGAATACGAATGCGAATACGAATACGAGTACCAATACAAATGTGAATGCAAATATGAATACCAATGCGGATACGAATACGAATTGGAATACGAATGCGAATGCGAATACGAATACGAATACGAATACGAATACGAATACGAATACGAATATGAATACGAATACGAATACGAATACGAATACGAATACGAATACGAATACGAATACGAATACGAATACGAATACGAATACGAATACGAATACGAATATGAATACGAATACGAATACGAATAAGAATGCAAATATGAATACGAATAGGAATACGAATCCGAATGCGAATACGAATAGGAATACTGATACGAATCCGACTACGAATACGAATACCAATGCGGAGACGAATACGAATACGAATACGAATACGAATACGAATACGAATAAGAATGCGAATGCAAATACGAATACGAATAGGAATACGAATTCGAATGCGAATACGAATACCAATGCGGATACGAATGCTATTGCGAATGCAAATGAGAATATGCATACGAATACCAACGAAGACGAATGCGAATACGAATACGAATAGGAATACGAATACAAATATGAACACGGATACGAGTACGAATACGAATGCAAGTGATAATTCGAATACGAATACAAGTACGAGTACGTATACAAAGAAATATACGAATGTGAATACGAATTCAAATTTTTTTTCTTTTTTTTTCGAAATCTCTTATTGAACCTAAGTGAAACTTTTATATATTGGACCCGGAACGACAGAAGAAGGTAGATCTAGGAAGACTCAAAGTGTGGAACGAAGAAAACGAGTACAGCTGGGAGTTGACGCCAGATATGGTAATTAAACTACTTTCAAGGACGCAGAAAAAGTTGCTCCCATCAAAGAGTCCGACAGAATTGGAAAGGATATCTTTAAGACGTTCGTTTCCAAGTATAGTTTCAAGCAAGGTGATCCTTCAATGCTGAGCTTTAGCCCAAAGCTGGAGAAAATAATACTAACCTACAATGTTCTGTCCACCAATTTGGGGTCTGCCTCTTTTCTCCCAAAATGAGAGTCCGAACTAATGACCATTCGCAGGGCAGAGCAAATTACTAACCACTTAGCTAAGACCGGTGCTTTCACAAACTAAAATCAACAGGAAAACCAATCATTTCAACTTCAATACATTTAACTTGAATAAGTGAACTAGTATTTAACTAGTACGCATTTGATATATAGTCGAAATTTCTTAGGACATCGCTAAATTATAAATTGGAGTCAATAGCATGGAAAAAAGATAGATAGGAGGCTGCAGTATTAACGCGGAAAGAAGGCATTTCGATGATACATAGGTAAATGAGTGAGTTTGGCTAAGCTAACCGACTCTTTATGGGGTCTCACATAGACAATAATAGGTTCATAGTGTTATCAGATACACTACATATGAGTAGAACTCTTTACAGCTAAACCTCTTATTGTTTCTCTATTTCGAAGCACACTGTTTTTCGCTTCGCAAACTGAAGTAGTCATTATGGACCCTAACCCACTGCAGATTAAATGTCATGCAAATTTTTCTTCGCCAAGGAAGATCATCCTCTGTCTACCGAGCGCTGGGAGTGCCTATGCTACGTGGTTTACTGTGTCAGATCTGAGGACGTATGTGATGCCAACATGCAGTTGTTCTACTAGCAGTCTGGAGCCTAATGCTTTCTTCGCTAGTAAGACCTTAGCAAAATTCGGGTCATAGTTCTTGCTCATTATTTTTGCCAGTTTGCAGTCTTATACTCTTTTGTCTATCACAACAATATCGCTTTATGTGAGTGCTTCACATCTCTGTCTGGCAATGGTAAGTTTTTTTGTTACGTTTTGCTTGAAAAAGACATCCTCTTTCGCCAGTCCTGACTCTCAGTTAATGTGAATTTTTACCTTTCTCAGTCGATCTTTTGACCGGTCCAACCACTACCGACTTCGTTTTTAAGAAAATGAAACCTGGCTGTCTACATAGGAGAAGGGGCCTCTGGCCTGCAATAGCTCTGCCGTCATTTTTAAAGCAAACATTTCAACTAGGAAAATACTGGTATGATATCCAAACTCCATTTAGAACCATTTGTAAAGGTAGGCAAAGCTTTGCCTGACAACCGCAGCTCTTTGCTCCAACTATATTCGCCTCTACTGTAGTTATGAGAAGCTTTTTGAAAGTTAGGGGCAGCCCAAGATAGTCTATTCGTATACTTAGAAGCAGCGCTATACTATTGTGTGCCCTTTCCAGCTGACTCGAAGCTGACGGTAGCACTTCTTTTCTTTTGAGTGTTCCGCTCATGCCACCATTGAAGGTCTCACAACCCTTTTCAACCTTTCATGAGTTTACAATTTTCCCTTAATCAAAGTAATTGAGTATTTCTCTCTTATCTAACCTACTCACAAACGTCTCGATACAATGAGTCAACCATTTAGATTGGAAATTTCACTATAAACCAATGGACTGCAGCGAAATCCTTTAATAAATAAAATCATTTCTCTTAAACTTAAGTACACCTCAAGGTATTTCCACTTCAAATCTCAAGTATAAAATATGCATTTTTATTTACAACATAAATAAATACAGTTAGTTAGTTGTACAGCTTGACGGCAGATGCAAAAATGGCAACAAATAAGGCAGCAGAAGAAAAGAAAAAAGAAATAGAAAACTAGGAAAGTAGGACATTTTACAATATATCACTTGCACTTTGCATGCATAAAATGGGTTAATAAAAAAAAGCTAAAAATAAATTTAAAAAATTCTACAAGAAAAAGAAACGATATAAAACAATAAATAAACATTTATTGCAAAAAGAGATAAAAAAATGGAATAAATCAAAATAAGCGCAAATAGAGAAAATAAAAGCAGGAAGTATTGAGGTGGCATACGAGATGAGAAGACTTCTATTTTCCACAACATGTCAGAATTTCCTCTACTTCTTCCTAGATAAACATGTCTTCATATATGCAAATGGTATTTTATTGCACGTATGGCCTTCAGTGAGGCCTGGTTCGCGTCTCTTTACCAATATCTGGTCGGCAATCGTAGCAGAGTCAGTAACCCAAGCAACCATGAATCGATTTCGCAACAAATTTCCTCAGTGGACAGTGCGCATCTTCAGAGACGTGGATCTGGAACCAATCTATTTGAAAAAATCGTATTTTTGCTTCAATTTTGCTTTTGAAATGTCTAAAAAAACACCCTTTATATTTTGCTATTTTTTTCTAGAATTCAGCTACTATTGCATTTTATTATAAAACTCCAAGTGACTTTGTCTTTCAAAGCACTCATATGTAACTCTCCTCTCACACTCCCTATCTCTCTCTCTCTCTTTCTCTCTCGTTCAAAGTATTTTTCCTCGAGTAAGAATTTCCATATTTATTTTTAAGCTATGAGTCTTCCTTTGTCTGCAGCTTGATATTACTTGTTGTTACTTCCTTTTGCTATTTAACTCTTTTGCCACAACCAGTTCAGCTCTTCTGCTTCCTCTTCCACCTCTGCTCTACATTTTGACGCGCAACAGTTAGAAATTAAATCCGTTGCTTACTTGACAACGCAACCATTGAGAGATTTTTCTTTCCCCTCTTACTCACACTTAAGATGAAACAAAGCAGCCAGAACAGAGCGAATGAAGTTGCAAAAGGAGCAGGTTAAGCATTCACTTAAGGCGACGGCTGCAGTTCAAATTTAAAGGGTTGGGGATGATAAAGTGTCAGTGGCATGTAAATGAGAAACATTTTTATGCGACAAAGCGCTAGAAAATAGCAAAACAGGCGGTCAGTCATACATATATTACCGTTAAAATGCAAAACGTTGCCCACTTTAGATGGTGGAGTTGGAGGTGAATGTATAAGAGCACGAGACGCTGAGGTTGGATGGTCAGAGGAGAAATAAGTTTTTGTCGGAGCAGAAAATATATTTGCAAAGTGCAATAGCAACTTAGTTGTGTGGGCGTGGCAGTGGCACTAAAATAGATAAATGCTGGGAATCACAATGTGCTCAGAAATTTTTTCTCTGAATTTTATTTTTTCGTTTATTGCTGCTGGTTGTGGTACTCAGTAAGTCAACGGCGATTGATATCGTCACTGCCTTCCTGAATTTAAAGCCATGACACGCCTCTAACTACGTTCCAAACTCGTCTTCGTTACGTTGCCGGTGTGTTCACAGTTGAAAAGATTGACACCGAGCAACCTACTTCATGATGGTGGTTGGGAACTCCCGCTAAAACTCATTTGATTGAAAAATAAATGAACATTAGAGCCCACAAATTTCAATGAGGTAGTCGTTTCGTATGTTATCCAAAATCGCCAAAGTCCAAGTAAAAGCTCTTCATTCTCGACCCAACAGTCAAGGTATACACAGAAGCAAGCAATAAAAGCATCCCTTGCCTGAAAAAGACCCTTTACGTTGAAAACAACGTGAGCAAGAACAATGTGAAGAGGAACCAAAAAACTTGGCAGGGGAAGGCCTATTCGAGTCACTGTGGACAAATAGTCGAAGAAGGTTTTGAGCGCTGAAAATTATTATGCCGTAAAGATGCACAGAACATGATGGGACCCCTACAGATACGTTGCCTTATACCAAGAAAGAGTGATAGAGGCCGTGGAAGCCCCCTTATCCATCTTCCAGCTAGACTTTGTGGCAGCACGTGGCAGCGAGAGACAAAGGTTGGTGAAGGAACATAGAAGCATGTGCTGCCCAAAATCTGAGCTTTACTTAGGCTCAGATTTCAGAAAACCTTGTATGTCAAATCCCAAAATCCATTCAGCCTACAACAATGAACGGATGACTTCAATAGTAATATAAAGGTTGTCGCTTGTGTAGACGAATGCTTGGTGCCGATGTATTAGACTGACCTTACGCGTGTAGCAGAGGTTTACCATTTCTTGTGGCCATAGAGCTTAACAAAGTTGAATAGGAGAATGAACAAGTATTTCTTTCGCTAAAGAAGGAGGAGTCTCTAAGGAGGCTAAGTAAACATCAATCTTGGCCATATCTTGTAAGAGCCCGGAACTCTTCCAGTATGTTTTCAGAGTAATCTAAGGGCCTTAACTTACATGAAGATTAGGTAATAGAGGTTTACTGAGAATCCAGACAAGAAGTCGTGGAGAGTTATAAAAGTTATACAGGAAGATGGACTAGTGTTTCTTTTGTTAAGTGTGGAGCCCTTCCCAAGAAAAACGACAAGGTCCGGTGGTATATGGATTGGTTGAGATAATCAAACATACGAGTATACTATATCGAGATTTCTGCCATTACAATGGCTCTTGCTTTTAATAGGGTTGCCGTTTGGTGAAGTAAGACGATGAAAGCAGCAGACATATATATTCCGCATTACGTACTACTGCCACCCAGATTTCCGTTGATATTACTAAGAGATCTGTGTCTTCCAGTATTGCTGACGATCTGCAGTTTCTATAGTCGCTGCCAAACTCCGAAAAATTGAGATCTTGTAAGCTGAGTACATCACTTTCAAGACATTATATAGAGCACTAAGTCACCGAAACGCCACCTCTCGAATTTATTCAGAAATAATAGCACTTTAGAGCTCACAAAATTATAACAACAACTCAGCATATAACGACGAAGCTCAAATAAAGTAAGGGTCATGCGACAACGGACGGAAACTTTTGTAATGTTGCGGTAATAACAGTCCTTGGCAGGAATCCGGGTCGTTCCGGTATAAAAACCGGACTGTCGCGGAAACTTTTGAATTCTAGTTGCCTTTTAGGATATGCATGCCCTACTGCGGGAAAATTCTTGAACCGCTATCTCACGGGGATCAGAAGTAGTGAATCGAATTATGTAATGGCAGGCAGGCTCTGCAAAAATAGATTAAGTTTTACTGACTTTTAAGACATCAAGAGTAGGTAAGAATTCACTTCCTCTATGAGGTATTTTAAACTCCTCATAAAGTTATTAGGAATCTTATGTTCAAAGGTACATATTCCTCGCTTCCACTTCGGATACTGGCTGACTGGCTGTCGTAGTAAAAATTTTCATTTGACAAGGATCGTGTCTAGTTCCTCCTATTAAAGTTGTCTGGCTCAAGAGATGCAATTATTAACTTTTTCCCCGATCTAGCTGGGGAACTTGAGGTTTAAACAACCTTTTTGACATTAACGGAGGAGCTGTCGGTCTTATAAAGCGGAACCTTTAACCAGAACTCTTGTTTTCGGTGACTAATCTCAGCTCTCAGTGCAGAAATTACTTCATAATTGATATTAAAAGGGATGTCCTTGGCACTGTTAGAAGAATCGCGAACAGGAAGAGTCGGAACTAATGAAATTTTTGCAAAATTATTTTTTTTTATTTTTTTTATTTTATGTAAAATTACTTTTTATACCAAAGTATATGTCAATCATTTAAAAACACAAAGGATTCACCCATACAATGATATGAAATGAGTAATAGTGCACTATCAGTTTCGCTCACTACTCACTCGCAAACATGAATACATACATACCATACATACAAGGCATGTACAAAACTCCTAAGTGATGATGAAGTGCATGCAGCCAAGCGTCCTGTTGCTATCACTTTTCTTATTACCAGCAAGGATACTGCTGCAAATAGCAGCTGCTTACTTGTACATGTAAGCTTTCTACTTATATTCTCCTAGTCTGGGTTATATGTATGTATGTATGTATGTATATTTCCAAATATATATATATCGTATTATGCGTGCATCATATCTCTCACATCGGACACACTCCACGACGAATGAGTAATGGTTGCCAAGTCTCGGCTTGGAATAGCAGCAGAAGGGCTCCCCCTACTCCATAGATCCAATGGGCTCTGTTGATAGATTCACTCACTTTCAAATACATTAAGAAATGAATTAATGTGAAGTATTGTTGTTGTGTTGGTGCACTGGCTATGGGTGTGTGTGATTTTGTGCTTAGTGTATGATTCGGTAGCCATGTGTTCAGCTAAGTTCGTTCTAGTGGAGCTGCAGTGGTGGAATGCGGGTGGTTTAATAAATGATTGTCCGGTTGATAGTTGAAGTTAAATATTGTTAAATGAAAAATGGCATCTGCACTCTATCAAACAAAGTGATTTGAATAATTTTGTAGTTAAAAACCAAATGCTTGCGTAATGCACTTACATGTATGTATGTACATAGATGTATGTATTTTTGGTATAGAGTTACTCATTTGACTGATACAAACAGACTTATAGAATTAATATGTATTTATATATTCTATATGGCTTTTCCAGAATTGGTTGTTGAGAGTAAGTTTTTAAGGGAAAGTTAAAGATTCAACATAAACTTAAATTCCCAGATCTAGCCAAAAAAGATGTTAGATGAAAGGATGCTGAGTACTGCTCAGTTCGCTATTTTAATATTAACATATTTTTACTCACCACATTTAAACTCACCACACTTAAACTCACCACACCTGCGTTTATTACACCAAATAATCTAACTTAAACTCTGCAATCAACAAAACATCCGAACCACTATATGTATATTCCCCACACCGAAAACCCACCATACAAAAACTCACCACACCCTAACTAGGCATATCTAATTTTCCTACATAGTTTTTTTTTTAATTAGAAAAATTAAACTAACAGAATTTATGAATATCGATAGTTTCCTTGTACCTACATACCTCAAAATACAATAATTTCAGTAAATATTTGACTCTTTAAAATATAAAATATCGAAACATAATTATTGATTTATATATTCGAACTCAAGATTTCAAAACATCATATATCTGGAACTACACACTATGAGCAGCTCTGAAGTAAGAGTTCCAGATCAGTATTCTCCACAAAGCTGTCCTGCAAACAGGGTCAGAGTTAGAGTCAGTGATCAGTAGAATTTCGATCTCAAGACTCCCAATTAAGAAAAAAATGTAAGAAAGACATTCTTCAGAGTGTAATCTCATTTTTTATCCTGAGAAGTTTCCCTCACTGCAAGGAGGAACCCCTTGAACTCAGTTGCGGACTACTTTTTGTTGGTGTCCGCCCTATCAAAATCCCTGCTGTTGAATTATTGCGAGTGACATTCGACAGTTTCCACTCCGACCTTCTGCATACAGCTGCGATTGTCACTAACTACAAAGCCCAAAAAAATCTTCAAGTAGTTTGTGGACAAAACATGAGGAAAATGCAAAGGCTATTGGCTAATGGGTCATAAATTACACTATATCGATTTGCATGACGGGTACTAGCGAGACGCATATAAAAAATTACAGTCCTATCAGAACTCCACTTTAAGGACGGTACTAGAAACATCCTTATATCGCCTATACGAATAATGAGATATATTAGGTCAAGTAAAAAGTTCGTTCGGTTTTTTTTATTGATTTTTTAAAATATGATAACTTTGTGAACATTTGGCAGATTTAAGTCAAGTATGCGCCGTTTATTTGCAAACTTGTTGCCAACACCTCTCGTAGGCTGCATCCCTATTGGCAAAAACCTCGGAGAGCCAATTTTCACAGGCCTCTCTTGAGGCCAATTTCTCACCATTAAGCACGTTCGCTATGGACAAGATAAGATGGTAATCACTTGGCGCCAAGTCCGCACTATAAGGCGGGTGCATTAGGACCTCTAATCCGAGCTCCTGGAGCGTTGTCCTGATGGAACACAACTCGGCCTCTGTTGATCAAAGATGGCCTCTTCTGGATGAGTGCTGCCTTCAAGCGGTCCAGTTGTTAGCAGTAGAGGGCCGAATTGAGCGTTTGGCCAAAGGGGAGCAGCTCGTAGTAGATGATTCCTTGCCAATCCCACCAAACACACAGCAAAACCTTCCTGGGCGTCAGTCCTGGCTTGGCCACCGTTTCCGCCGGTTCAACGCGTTTCGACCAAGACCGATTTCACTTGACGTTGGTGTAACGCTTCAGAAATAGGTCGATTTTGTTGCGATCCAGCAGCGATTCGCAGATGAAAATTCGGTCCATCATATTTTTTTTGTCGTTAGCTGGTGTGGCACCCAAACATCAGGCTTCTTTTTGAATCCAAGGATATGCAAGGGTTCTAAACGGTTTTCTGGCTTATTTTTATCTTCCTCAGCAATTAAATAAGTGCTCACGTGACGGTTTGTTTCCACTATTTCCATGATTTTATCGCAATTTTCGACGACAGGCCTCCCGACGCGTGGTACATCTTTGACATCGAAATTACCGGAACAGAACCTAGCAAACCACTTTTGTGCTACACGTTCGTTTACAGTATCGGGCCCATAAACTAAGTTAATTTTTTCAGCCTTGATCGAAGAAAATTTGTAAAATAGAGCGAATTTTCTCTTTGCTGGTGTCCATTTTTGCCGAACGCTCACAACGTACTGAGTCAATCAATCGAAAAACCGTCAAAGACAAACTTCTTGGGCGAATAAACATGTTTTCAGCGCCATATAGTATGAAATTGTGCGACACGTAACACTAGTACTATGGACAATAACGCCGAACGAGCTTTTTACTCGACCTAATATTAGACTTTTTTCTCGGTATATCTACTAACGCATTGTTGTTTGAGCCTCTGTGAGTTTTTTCTGTGCCCTGGAGTGAATAAACCCAAGAAAAGACAATGGTTTGAGGAGACTAATGGCGAAACAACCCAAAAACATGTCTGAAATAAGAGGCATTTCAGAACTGTTTCGAAGATTAAAAAAAAAACTTACATAATAATTCAAGTGGATTTAAAAAAAATTAAAAAATATTGTAGAAAAATATTACAAAAAACTTAAAGAATTGTAGAGAAAATTTAAAAAATAATGTAGAAAAAAATTGAAAAAAAAATTTTAAAAAATAAAAAAAAATTAAAAAAAAATTGTAGAAAAAAAAATTTAAAAAATTTGTTTGATTTTTTGAACAGAACTCGAACGTAACAATTTCCTATTTCTCACACCACATACCAGCCATTGTTCTCAACATTTCCTTCGCTCGACATTTATAGAAATATATTTGCTATTTCCAGGCCTACACTTTATCCATTTCCTGGCCTTTTGTTCTTATCGGTTCAATTAATCTAAAGGTCATACGCAGTAGAATTTAAATTGGAACTAAAATCAAATGAAAAGGTGAAAGGTTGTCTCATGAATGTATGCCTGAAGATATGCATACATACATAAATATAGGTACATGTACATATATATTGTATGCATGTATGTATGTATGTTATGCATAGCTAACCACTTGTTTAAACTGCTCAGCACTGATAGCTCGTAGTTTTTGCGCTTTTACAATACAACAAATCTTTGTTTTTTCTTTTATTTATTTACTTTTTTTGTTTTTCTTTTTTTTTTTTGTTGGGTCAAAAATTGCATTTACTACCGTTGATTGTGAACTTTACCGCACCAATTCTATTTCCTTGAGCAAATGCATTTGCATTGCAGTGGTTACAATATGACAAGTGCAGTGTTATACATATACATACATACAGTTTTATGCCTCTACATGTATATATGTACAGTTTTCTTGCAAAGTTATTTATTTACCGTAATAAACTGCCACAAACAGCAACCAAAGCTGTCAACAAGCTGGACAAAACAGAGCTCGAGCAAAGTAAATGACAAACAAAATAAAAAAAAAAAAATAAATAAATAAAAATAAAAACAAAGACGATACCTATGAGCTCTTATAAATATGTAAAGCTATATATGTATGTATGTATGTATGCACATATGTATGTATGTATGCGTTTAAATCGAAAGACTTGCGGTGCTTGCCAGTTTATTGAGGTTACTCAGAGGAGCACAAGATAAATAAAACAATGGGCACACACACACAAACACACACACACACACACGAGGCGACATTTCGACTGCAGCAGGTTTATAATATTTAAAAGAAAGGTTTCAAGCAAAATGTGCCAATTGCAGCAAAGAGCAATCAACACGAGCAGGTGCGGCGGATAAGAGTGCAGGCAGGCAAATGGATTAGACCGCATTCAATTGCATTTTGAGAGATTTAAATGTGTTGAAAGGAGGAAATGATGCTGCATACAGCAGGTGGACCATGACGGATATTGGAAGAATGGTTTTTGTAGTAAATACAAAAAAAAGTAAAAAATTGGAAGCACAGCAAATAATTTGAGGAATTTCAGTAAAACCTACAAGCCAACTAACTTTATAATATGAAGAACTTGGACCAGTCATTCAGACGCGCTCGCTAGATGTCGGTATCCTTTAGAAAGAGTGGTAGAGAAATAAGTCCATTCACTTTAAGGAACATTTTGCCCAAGGATCCTAGGCTTAGAAAATCAAATTCGTGCAAGAATTGCCGCCAAACCACCATCAAGTGCGACGAAAGCTCAGTGGATGGGTTCAAATCGAGATGACCCATGAATCCCAATTTAACCATGAAAATTTTATTCAGCGTTGATACTCTAATCACATTTAGCTAGTAACATCAACGAAACGTTGAATATGAATGCTATGATGATTTTAATGGTAGAAAATTTGACCAACTACTTACCATAAATTAAACAAAGAAGACAAGAGATGACAAACCAACTGTTAAAAATGGTTCCCGCCTCCACTTTATGTAGCCTCCCACACTACCCACTACTAAATCCTGTTCATTATCACGAGTTGTAAGTTTATACGTGTATGTGAATTAGGAATGAAATGGACTGAGTTAGAATGAAGAAGCTGCACATACAAGTTTTACGCCCACAAAAACCACAGAATGAAACCAAGAAATGGGGAAAAAAGACAAATTATTCTTCAACAAGTAGCGAATAGTAAAACTTGAAATCTGCAAAAAATTGCAGCAAAAACTCTTAATGATTATGACAGTTGGTTATACCATATATGTCTGTGTATTTGTGTGTGTGTAGTCACAAGAAACCAGCAATTATATGCTGGCTACTTGGCATTTTTCTTTTTGTTTTTTTTTTTTTTTGAAGTTTTGGTTTCCTCATTACCACTACTCAGCAAGGATATAATTTTTTCCAGCCATTAAAGCGTTTGCTCTCATTCATTTCTGTAGTTTATTCACTTCAATTTCCAGCATTTGAAGCAGTTTGGCGTAAAATATCTCGTCATGCTTCGTTATGGTATGCACTAAAGCAAGGATTATTAAGTATTGGAAGTAGTAAAAAATAGTAGTAGCAGTAATAGTAGTAGTTGTTAGTCGAAATTGTAGTAATAGTAGTAGTAGTAGTAGTAGAAGTAGTAGTCACGCTAGTAGAAAATATTATGTAGTAGTAGTAGTAGTAGTAGTAGTAGTAGTAGTAGTAGTAGTAGTAGTAGTTGTAGCAGTAGTAGTATTAGTAGTAGTGGAGTAGAAGTAGTAATAGTAGTAGTAATAGTAGTAGAAGTTCTAGTAGTAGTAGTAATCCTAATAGTAGTAGTTTAGTAGTCATGCTAGTAGAAAATTTTACGTAGTAGTGGTAGTAGTCGTAGTAGTAGTAGTAGTAGTAATGGTAATAGTAGTAATAGCAGTAGTAGTAGTAGTAGTGGGGTAGCAGTAGTAGTAGTAGTACATAATAGGCAGTGGTAGTGGTAGTATTAGTAGTAGTAGATTGCACGCAGTAGTAGTAGTAATAGTAGTAATAATAGTAGTAGTAGTAGTAGTAGTGGTAGCAGTAGTAGTAGTAGTATTATTAGTAGTAGTAGTAATAGTAACAGATTTAGTAGTAACAGTAGTAGTAGTAGTAGTAGTAGTAATAGTAGCAGATTTAGTAGTGACAGTAGTAGTTATGTAAGTACTTCTTCTTATGGTAGTAAATACTAGTAGTAAATGTAGTTGCAGTAGTAGTAGTAATGTGCAGCAGCCCCGCTTATCGATAAGAGCCGCTGAATCGTTTTCATCTCCAGGTCAGCTCCACTCATCGTCAAAAATTGATGAGCCTTGGTCTCAAAATCATAAAAGCAGTGGTCAGGAAAACATTAAGGCAGCGAGATCGAAGGAAACTTAAAAGGTGACAGGCTAAGGAAAGTACTCTTCACGAATTCGACTATTCCACACTATAACCAAAAGCTAGATGGCGAGAGGACTACACCCACTTTACAGGTAACTGCTCAATATCATCCCTCACTTAAAACAAATGAGAGAGGATATGTATGCCACCGGGGCTAAAGTAATCTTCATTCTTAAAGGAGACTGGGCCAAGCATATCAATTCAAGTCCAGTCTCCTTAACCAGCACCTTTTTATAAAGTTTTGAAAGTCGGCTCGATGTCTATATTCACCAAGTTCTCACTACCCAAAAACGGACTCTCGAGAAGGAACGATTACTCCTATGGCAAATCCGTCGTTATAGAACTTAAAGGTATAGAGGTATATCGAGAAAGTGGAAAAGGACTTGTTGTTAAGAAATACACGCTTGTCGTTTTGGTGTTAGAAGAATTGATTACGTACAGCTCACTTCAAACCTCGCGGAATGTGTCCGAAGATGACAAATTGTCTGTGATCAGATAGGCAACTCCAGTTTATCACGAGAAGTACCCACCTAGAAAGAATTCCATCTTCAACAATATGATGTCTTACAGTAGAAATAAAAATCTGAACGCTGACAATATTGCCCTAATATCGACAGAGAAATGTAACCAAATTTTAAATTATCTAGTCCAAAATACCTTATGCATTGTGGGAAACTGGTGTTAGGAAAGTGAGCTGAATATTAAGATAGAAAAACTTAATGGGTCCCTTTTTACAAAATGGCATGGAAATTACTTTTTTACGGCTTTAGTTAGACATATTCCATCTGACGACGTCACCATATAGTGGCTGGCACTCGAAAAAACTATCTTCAGTTGCAAACTAGAAAGAGTTCAGCGGTCGGCAAATATTCTCTTCCTTTAAAAGTGTGAAAACTCTCCTCAATTTTCCTACCTTAAATCTCTAAGGCAACCTTAATGCGAGCTCCGACGCAATTCAGCAACTCACCCTTCTAGGATTTTCAGTATAGAATATGTCGAAATTTTGTTCTTCACACAGTTTCCAAATGAGCTGGACCATAAAACCTCCAAGTTCTGCTTTGATACTATTTTTTTCACGAGAGTCACCAATATAAACGAAAAAGGAAATTCCAACTTTTCTAAATTAGATTGCCTTAGTCATCTTTAGGGATCTAAACTTAGAAACTTAAATCAATCGGTCCAGGTATTTGACGAAAAGTCTGAGAAAGTGTTCCGTAAAATAAAATCCCAATTTGAACATCGGCAGGAAGAAGGGCTGTTAGAGAGCGCAATGATACGCTCAGCAAAAAATATCTCTTGAGATAATACCGAAGGGATCAACACTGCGAACTAATCAAACTTAAGTCAAAAACACGCACCAGAGGCTTATCAGCTGAAGGCTATAGATAAAGAAGAGAAAGAGAGAGAGAGAGAGAGAGGGAGTCTCACACGCAGACACCCAACCAACACTTTCTAAGTATCTATTCCTGTAAATGATATTGCCAAAGTGTAAGCACTTTCCTCAAATGAAGGACTCCAGCGGTTTCTTGACAAAATGAGAGCCGGAAATGGGAGATGGGAGTTGGTATACTCTGTCCTGTGCTAAAAATATACACCATATTTCATCATTCAACTATAAATAAGCACACTTTTCCCAACCACTAATCTTTCTCCCATCCGCTCAATATTTAAGAGCACTTCTATTTTTATGCCAACAACATTCAATATCAAGCAACATTTCCTGCTAAATGAATTGCAAAGGACAGCACTAATGACAAAACAAGCAGTAGCAGCAGCAACAACAACAACAGAAAGTAGAGAGAAAACAGAAAAAACATAAAAGAGAGAAAAAGCAAGATACAACTACAGTTCTGGAAGCAACAGAGCAGCAGTGCTAAGCCAAGTCAAATGGCAGCATAGCAACAACAAAAAGGGTGAAAACAAAATCACCCAAGATAATGACGATAAAAGCGATAATGATATTTTTACTACACGAAAGTGAGAAAAGGAAATTACGAAAAAAGCATAAAAATAGACAAAATCTGCACACACTCAAACAGATTCATAAAGGCAAAGCAAACAATTGAAAAAAAATATTAAAGCTATCAACTGCATTGGCCGCAAAGGATTTCCTGTTGCCTGGTCGACCAACAACTATGGCCAACTATGGCTAAATGGTCGACACTGAGTGGCAGCAACAGCAGCAGCAGTAGGCGAACTATTTGAACAGAACACAGTGTCAATATGTGTGGGCGCATGAAGGCCATGAAGAGCAAGGCGAACAGTGATTTTAGACTTTCCAACGACAACAGATGAATATTCGGATATAAGTATAAGTGTGTATATGTGTGCATGGATGTAATATGTTGCGGCATGGTTTGATTGTCGATTTTTTTGTTTTTTACAGAAATTTTTTCTAATTTCTTTACACTTTACAGGCAAAACTGGAAAATTGGTTGACTGCGGCAACCTGCAATAGCTTAACTCGCTTGCCTCTCTTGCCTCCCTTACCTCTCTCTCTGTCTAAGTGTGCACTACTTGCTGCTGATCTTGTTGACAATGTAAAGCGCTTAAAATCGGCCAGAGTAAGCGCCTATGATTTTTTGGTACTTTTATTATTTTTTCTCTTATATTTTTTCTTCTTTATTGCCTCATTTGTAGTTGTCTTGTTCAGTGATTTTTTTTTCGCCTCTTTTCTGCTCTACATTTTATGCTCGAATGTCGTTTGTGCAATGCCAAATTTTTTTACCACTTTTGCACATATATATACATACAAATATTTTCTTCAATTTTTTTTTTTATTTCTTACTATGCACCTCCTTTACCAAATTATGCTGCCAGTGAGTTTGATTGGATTTCCGTTAAATTAAATTTTACGCTTGCACAGCAACATTGCCAAGTTGCTGCAATGGGCAATGGCCAATGGCAAATGTTGGTTATACAATACGTACACATGTACATGTATGTATGTATGTATATACCCACTCTTAAAATATAAAGATAGTTTTCGGCTGTCGGTGCGAGCGTTTGGGTAGTGATAGATGGATGAGTGTAGCCGCTTGAAATTAAACTCGATTGTACGTTTGACATGTGCCGGACATGTTTGAAAATTTTCGAAATTTAATTTTGGCAGTTTATATTCACACAAATGCACTCTACAATACACGTCCATTTATATTGCGGCAATTGAAAAAGTTTTCGAATAATGAATGGAAAGATAAACAAAAATAAAACATTTGCAACCAGCTATAACCCTCTATATCTTTAGGGCTGCCATTTACAATAAATCCTACAAAATATTTATTTAACAAGAAAAATATAATTAACTAAATAAATGGCTTAATAGCAGAAAGTCATTTAAAAAGTACAGTTGAAATTAAAATTAAAATTAAAATTAAAATTAAAATTAAAATTAAAATTAAAATTAAAATTAAAATTAAAATTAAAATTAAAATTAAAATTAAAATTAAAATTAAAATTAAAATTAAAATTAAAATTAAAATTAAAATTAAAATTAAAATTAAAATTAAAATTAAAATTAAAATTAAAATTAAAATTAAAATTAAAATTAAAATTAAAATTAAAATTAAAATTAAAATTAAAATTAAAATTAAAATTAAAATTAAAATTAAAATTAAAATTAAAATTAAAATTAAAATTAAAATTAAAATTAAAATTAAAATTAAAATTAAAATTAAAATTAAAATTAAAATTAAAATTAAAATTAAAATTAAAATTAAAATTAAAATTAAAATTAAAATTAAAATTAAAATTAAAATTAAAATTAAAATTAAAATTAAAATTAAAATTAAAATTAAAATTAAAATTAAAATTAAAATTAAAATTAAAATTAAAATTAAAATTAAAATTAAAATTAAAATTAAAATTAAAATTAAAATTAAAATTAAAATTAAAATTAAAATTAAAATTAAAATTAAAATTAAAATTAAAATTAAAATTAAAATTAAAATTAAAATTAAAATTAAAATTAAAATTAAAATTAAAATTAAAATTAAAATTAAAATTAAAATTAAAATTAAAATTAAAATTAAAATTAAAATTAAAATTAAAATTAAAATTAAAATTAAAATTAAAATTAAAATTAAAATTAAAATTAAAATTAAAATTAAAATTAAAATTAAAATTAAAATTAAAATTAAAATTAAACTTAAAATTAAAATTAAAATTAAAATTAAAATTAAAATTAAAATTAAAATTAAAATTAAAATTAAAATTAAAATTAAAATTAAAATTAAAATTAAAATTAAAATTAAAATTAAAATTAAAATTAAAATTAAAATTAAAATTAAAATTAAAATTAAAATTAAAATTAAAATTAAAATTAAAATTAAAATTAAAATTAAAATTAAAATTAAAATTAAAATTAAAATTAAAATTAAAATTAAAATTAAAATTAAAATTAAAATTAAAATTAAAATTAAAATTAAAATTAAAATTAAAATTAAAATTAAAATTAAAATTAAAATTAAAATTAAAATTAAAATTAAAATTAAAATTAAAATTAAAATTAAAATTAAAATTAAAATTAAAATTAAAATTAAAATTAAAATTAAAATTAAAATTAAAATTAAAATTAAAGTTAAAATTAAAATTAAAATTAAAATTAAAATTAAAATTAAAATTAAAATTAAAATTAAAATTAAAATTAAAATTAAAATTAAAATTAAAATTAAAATTAAAATTAAAATTAAAATTAAAATTAAAATTAAAATTAAAATTAAAATTAAAATTAAAATTAAAATTAAAATTGAAATTGAAATTGAAATTGAAATTGAAATTGAAATTGAAATTGAAATTGAAATTGAAATTGAAATTGAAATTAAAATTGAAATTGAAATTGAAATTGAAATTGAAATTGAAATTGAAATTGAAATTGAAATTGAAATTGAAATTGAAATTGAAATTGAAATTGAAATTGAAATTGAAATTGAAATTGAAATTGAAATTGAAATTGAAATTGAAATTGAAATTGAAATTGAAATTGAAATTGAAATTGAAATTGAAATTGAAATTGAAATTGAAATTGAAATTGAAATTGAAATTGAAATTGAAATTGAAATTGAAATTGAAATTGAAATTGAAATTGAAATTGAAATTGAAATTGAAATTGAAATTGAAATTGAAATTGAAATTGAAATTGAAATTGAAATTGAAATTGAAATTGAAATTGAAATTGAAATTGAAATTGAAATTGAAATTGAAATTGAAATTGAAATTGAAATTGAAATTGAAATTGAAATTGAAATTGAAATTGAAATTGAAATTGAAATTGAAATTGAAATTGAAATTGAAATTGAAATTGAAATTGAAATTGAAATTGAAATTGAAATTGAAATTGAAATTGAAATTGAAATTGAAATTGAAATTGAAATTGAAATTGAAATTGAAATTGAAATTGAAATTGAAATTGAAATTGAAATTGAAATTGAAATTGAAATTGAAATTGAAATTGAAATTGAAATTGAAATTGAAATTGAAATTGAAATTGAAATTGAAATTGAAATTGAAATTGAAATTGAAATTGAAATTGAAATTGAAATTGAAATTGAAATTGAAATTGAAATTGAAATTGAAATTGAAATTGAAATTGAAATTGAAATTGAAATTGAAATTGAAATTGAAATTGAAATTGAAATTGAAATTGAAATTGAAATTGAAATTGAAATTGAAATTGAAATTGAAATTGAAATTGAAATTGAAATTGAAATTGAAATTAAAGTTAAAATTGAAATTAAAATTAATAATAAAATTAAAATTAAAAACTTCGAGTTTACGCAAAAAATTTCGGATTTATGAAAACCAAAGTCATGGTATACGAAGCACTATCGTAAATTTAAACCTCCAAATTGAAACGAACGAAATACTTTGCGAACGAAATAATTGCATTTTTACTCAATTATTCTCATAAAAAAATTAAATTTCTCACCTTCAAGTGTTCATTTGTGTTTATTTTTCCCAAAATTAACTACTATTTTTTCGCTGTTCACTGTTGTTGTTTTCTTCTTCATAAGACCATCCACTTGCTGTTTATCAACAAAAATCTTCCGCTCTTGCGCTCTTGTTGTTGTTTTTCCTGTTTCCGCTGTTGTTTCTCTTGTTGCACTTGTGGTCTTTCACACGAACACTCTCCTGGGAGTTGCCACTTAAGTCCCGCTTGTTGTTGTTGTGGTTTGGCTAATATGAAAGCAACATTTAAATGAGAATACAATGTTTGAAATGATTGTTCCATAATTTCAATTTCAGTTTGAGTGAGGGAATTTTTTGTTGTTGTTGTTGGTGGTGAAGGTGTGCTTTTAGTGGCATGAAGAAGATTTCAAGATTGACTTGGCGTATGAGCTTAAGGAGATTTATAAGAAATTATTACTGATTTAGCGGTGATTTTTCAGTTTTTTATGAAACATGATGGCGGATCATTTATCATAAATGAGTTTTTCTTTTAAATTCTACGAAAAATATTTTAGCAAGCGATTTTTATTTAAAGTTCCGAGATAATTTGCATTCATTTTAAAGAAATTATTGCTTATATTAGTTAATATAACTATTAGTTTTTCTTATTTCGGTTTTATTTTTTATTAATTTTAGTATTTTTGTAAGCAAGAAATTATACTTTTTGTTGTTAGTTTCTCTAAAAACAATTTAGATGTAATATCTTAGTATTTTGTTTAAGTTTTTTATTTAATAAATTTTTATTAATTATTTAATTTAAGTTAAACTTTAAAAATTAACTAGTATTTTGAGAATTTTTTCATTAGTTTTTAATTTTTAAATATTTATTTTATTGACTTTATTTAAACTTTTTATTGTTTTTATGGCTATACGCTTTACATTAATTTGTATTTTAATTTTTTAAAAACAATTTAAACTCAAATTAATTAGTTTTTTGCCGTTTTTATGGGTACAAATTAAATTTTTTCGTTAGTTTTTATTTTTAAATAGATTTTTTTTTCTAATAATTTTCTAACATTTTTTTCTACAATATTTTAATTTGTTTTTTTATAATTTTATTTGTTAATTCCGTTTTATTTTTTATTGTTATTGGTGTGATTTTTATATTTATTTATCTTTTTAAATTTTCTAAAAACAATTTAAACAATTTTTTATATAATTTTCTATAAAAAATATTTAATTTTATTATTTATTTACGTTATTGCCTTTAACTAGCATATTTACAACTAAATACATATTTATTTATGAACACGCAGTTGCACATGATTTATAATAAATTTTTAATAATATTTTGTGGTTTGTATTTATTCAATAAATATTTTTTTTTTTTTATTTTGATTTTATCTATTTATTTAAATTGCATTTTTATGACACGATTTTATGCACGATTTTGAATTGTTTGATTTATGAATATTTTTTCTTTAATAATTTTTTTGTTGTGCGTATATTTACAGGCGCAATGATGAGTCGTATGCTATGGCAGATACATAAAAAGAGAGCATGGGAAAAAGAGAGTGAGAGAGAAGAGAAAATATTTTTTTATTAGTGATTTGATGAATTGTTTACTCTGATACATACTACATACATATATACAAAAATAGAGAAAATACTCATATATTTGGTTTTGTTATTTATTATGCTACTGTGTTGATAATAAATTATGTATTTATTTTTCTGCATGAATTTTTAATATGCGTTAACTATTTACATATATACATAGATGTGTAGTATTTGTATTTGTATTTGTATTTGCATATTTGCGTGCCACGTAAATTTATGACTTCATATTTGTTGAGGCGAAAACCAAAAGCCAAACTCATAAATTCTAAATGACAAAAAGTGAAAGCAAGAAAATAACTTAAAAAATAGAAAAAAAAATTCCACGAAAATGTAAACAAATAAACAATGGTACAATAATGAATTCAATGCCTGAAAATAGGAACGTTCACTTTACGAAATGTAAATAAAATAGAAGGAGACATTGTGAATTGTTTTAAGTGGAGTCTTCTATTTCTTTTAAATTTTTTATTTTGATTTTTTATTATTTTTTTATTATTTTTTATTAGCTAAAATAATAATATCTTAAAGCTTCCGAACCCAAATTATTATTCTATAATGCACTAAAATTCTCATGGGTATTAAAATAAATATAGATAGGCGGCAGGGCTAGCAAGGACAATTTTCGTCCATTTAGCTTGCTGTCCTTTTACTTTTGCCTACGTCCGTAAAATCCCCGTCGATATCCTACGATTGCAGAAGAGTCACAGAGTTAGTTAAAAGTTTTATGATCCTCCTCTTCCTCTTCAATCAGTTCCTGCAACACCTTCCGAAATAAGCTTTTAGTCTTTCAGCGTATCGTCCTACACGGTAGTACCCTATCAACTCTCTTTTAGTTTTAAAAATTTTCTCTCTTTTCAGGAAACATACATCATACTCTGGTCGCACCACAGCGCAGTTTCTCTTCCTTCCACCTTACAATCAGTTTATATAGGTCAAAACTGGTCATACTTCTATATTATTTATCTCTGAAGAAATTGCTTGATCGGGCCTCGCTAAAATGATTCATCTGCCATTAAGTACTTTTCTATGAGCCAAAAAGAAAGAAAATTTGTACGATACCACCCGGCTACTGCGGCCATTAATTTGCTTATGAGATACTCGGAGATAATCTAGATATCAAACTTAAATAGAGCCCAAACACAATAAACGAGTCAAGGAAAGCTACGACTACATTCCAAGCTTGAAAAGCCGCTATGCACCAGATATATATTATATAACAAGGCCGCAAGACTCATCTTGCTTTAAGACTCCATCATTTAATGACCCGCTCTTGATGCAAATTACGTTTAGCATTAAATTAGATGCAAATTCAGACGTGTCTTAATGGCGATTCTTTCGTCTGCTCCAAAAAAGACCCTAGAAATATTCCTTGATCTTCTTTCATTAGATCTGTATGGAAAACTGAGGCTAGTGAACGCTCAGAACTATACATGACGCCTTAATACCTCCATCTCTCTCTACCTTAGGTAAGCTAAATTGTAGTAGCTTTCGATGAAGTCACAACAATTTCGGTAAGTTTACAATGAGGTCCATTTTGAAGCCATAAACGTTTAATCACAACATCTATTACCTTGATCACCGCCGTCATGAAGGTTAGTACAAAATTTTTCAAATCTAGCACGGTCTTAGATGTTCTCCCATCAGTTGAGCGCACCTGCAGCATCTCTTAAGAGATCTGTCTTTTTGAACGTCAATTTCTTCCACAGTGACCTGTCAGAGCTGTGCTTACATTGAAGATGTCGTCTCTTTTAAAGGAGAATCTTTCCAACCAAACTAATTTCAGACAGTAAAATAGTAAAATATAATATAATAGTAAAGACTATTCTTCAAACTACTTGTGCACCGATGGTGGAGGAGCTTGCAAGAAAGACCACTACGCCAACATGGAAGAGTCTGGGCATGCCGTTCTCCATTTGTAAGCTCATTGCAGAAAAATTGTTTCATCGTAGATGCGAATGGAAAATGGAATAGCCTCAATTACTGCAATGTAACTAATATAATTCAGCCTACTTGGAACAAGAGAAGGTCGAGAGAGCTAATATCGCTAAGAAGGTCCATGATGATTTGTCTTCTGGTAGAGCATTTTCTTTTCGGGAGGCATGCAGAGATTTTGGACGTACCATCAAAAGGCTTTTACAGAAGTTGTTGGGCGAAGGAAGAACCTGAGACCTCACTTAGGCCCTCCCTTAGCGAATGCCCTGCACTTTGGAGGAGTAGTTTCGAAGTCTCTAGTGGTGGCAACCTTTGGGAAAATTGCGGGTACAAAGTTTCGTCCATTGCTCTGTTTTGCTAACTCCGCACACAGTGTTTTGACTAGTTTGCTGGGGCTCGGGGAATTTTTTGGTGGAATCAAAATTAGCTCCATTGGTAGCCAAAGTATGCTAATGCCCGATAAGCACTTTAACCTAACCTAACTCTTCCTAAGTTACTGGTAAGTCGTTATATGAACAAGTACCCTCCGGTTCGGACGATGATGCTGCACAACTTTGAAGTTTAACGTAATTTGGCTTCACCTTGAGTTGTTTACCAACTTTAAAACGTAAATCATCCGCAACGTAGCGTCAAAATTATTGCATATTGAAAGAAATAAACAAAAAATAAATACAAAACGGAAAAACCAAGAGCTGTCAATGTCACAAAGTGCTTTATTGCTTTGTTTATGTTGTTTTGACTTCCTCTCGGCACATTTCTGCAGCTAGTTTTCTTCAAGGACACGTTGCACAAAGTGCACTGTAAAGAAGTTGCAAGCCGGATGCAGTCTGCTGCACAGACACACATACACCAAACCAATTACCAAACAACTTCAGCTAATCCCTCGCAGCAAACGCAAGAGTTTCAAGGTTCTTAGTTGCTGTTTGTGCCGACTTGGCAAAATAATCTTTGAAAATATATTGTCATATCGCCGTGCAAAAATTGAACGAAAATTTATGGTTTAACTTGTAAAGTGAATGTAAACAATAACACGTTGCGCGTGTGACCTTAACACGTTGATTCGGTAGAGGAAATCTACTTTTTGTGAAAATGACAAATTGCAAGAGGAATTCACATTTTGTTTTTCAAAATTATTATGTAAATATAGAGCGAGTTTTGTATTAAATAAGAGCAGAAGTTATGATAAATTCATAGGAGTAATATAGAGATAGAAAAAGCGAGTGAGGGGAAAGTGAGGGGGAAAGGGAGGAACAGAGAGAGAGAGAGAGAGAGAGATAGAAAGAGAAGTAGGAACAGAGTGAGGGAAAGAAAGGAGAGGAAGAAGGAGAAAGAGATTCTGATTTTCAGCCGATTGAGACATTTAAATTATCCACAATGATCTTAACTTCACCTAGAATGAGAGAGGCACTAATAATCTCAAACTTCAAGTAATTCTCGATCAGCTCATGGCACAACTCGTAGCTGTAGCCGTTTCTGCGTTTCTTTTCTTTTCCCCATCATAGTCTACGAGCCGTTTCTATAACGATCTGAGCTAATAGGAGCACGCTGTTTCGACGTATGTGGACCACATGAAGATGGGTGTTAAATGAGTTGGATTTGGAGTGCATGCAAAGAGGTGTACGTTAGGTATGTCATGACTTTAGTCTCCCTATCTGCTTTTCGCTTCCTTATCTTCGTTTTCTGTCTTCACTTTTCCAGCTTGTAACCATAGTATAGATAAAATTAGTTAGAACTTTGTATTAATTTGGAGCAATCGAACTCATCTCAGCTTCTAATAAATCACACATGAGGATTCCCAAGTGAATTACGACACAATTCGCATTCTATCGCTACCCTTTTCTGACAATTTCTAGAGCACTTTGACAACTTCCTTTTTGACCTCTGGAAACTAGTCTAGTTTCCTTTTACCGCTTTTGGTATCTACCCCTTGACACACTCTTTTGGACCAACAATCCTCTCCGTACCAGTTCACCTTTTACTTCTTCTTCTTTATTGGCGTTGGCACCGCTTACGCGATTATAGCCGAATTAATTACAGCGCGCCATTCATCTCTTCTTTTCGCTGTTTGGCGCCAGTTGGAAATGCCAAGTGCACCCAGGTCACTCTCCACTTGATCTTTCCAACGGAGTAGAGGTCTTCCTCTTCCTCTGCTTCCACCAGCGGGTACTGCACCAAATACTTTCAAAGCTGGAGTGTTTTCATCCATTCGGACGACATGGCCTAGCCAGGGTAGCCGCTGTCTCTTCATTCACTGAACTATGTCAATATCGTCGTATAGCTCGTACATCTCATAGTTCCATCGTCTGCGGTATTCGCCGTTGCCAATGCGCAAAGGACCATAAATCGTTCGCAGAACTTTCCTCTCGAAGACTCCTAGAGCCGACTCTTCAGATATTGATTGGTTTTCGTTCGTCGAGAGAGGACTTAACTTTTCAATTGCCTACTCAGCCCAAAGTAGCACCTGTTGGCAAGAGTGATTCTGCGTTGGATTTCAAGGCTGACGAAATTATCTACGACCTCGAAGTTATGACTGTCAACAGTGACGTGGGAGCCGAGTCGCGAATGCGATGACTGTTTGTTTAATGACAGGAGATATTTCGTCTTGCCCTCATTCACTGCCAGACCCATTCGTTTCGCTTCTTTATCAAGCCTGGAGAAAGCAGAACTCACCTTCTCTATTTAGCTCTGCAGCTCGTATCATTTTCTCCAGCATTAAATTAAAAAAGTCACACGATAAGCAATCACCCTATCTGAAACCTCGTTTGGTATGGAACGGCTCGGAGAGGTCCTTCCCGATCCTGACGGAGCTTTTAGTGTTGCTTAACGTCAGTTTATTCCAAATTCAGACATAGCGGCTTAAAGGCAGCTCCTATTCGTGCTATCGAAGGCGGCTTTTAAATCGACGAAAAGGTGGTGGTTGTCGATTCTCTTTTCACGGGTCTTTTCCAAGATTTGGCGCATGGTGAATATCTGGTCAATGGTTGACTTACCAGGTTTAAAGCCACACTGATAAGGTCCAATCAGTTTGTTGACGGTGGGCTTTAGCCTTTCACACAATACGCTTGATAGGACCTTATATGCGATATTAAGAAGGCTTATTCCACGGTAATTGGCGCAGACTGTGGGATCGCCTTTTTTTGGATCGGGCAGAGCACACTTAAATTCCAATCGTCGGGCATGCTTTCATCCGACCATATTTTGCAAAGAAGCTGACGCATGCACCTGATCAGTTCTTCGCCGCCGCATTTGAATAGCTCGGCCGGTAATCCATCGGCCCCTGCCGCTTTGTTGTTTTTTAAGCGGACGATTGCTATTCGCACTTCTTCATAGTCAGGTAATGGAACAACTTTTCCATCGTCATCAATTGGAGTTTCGGTTTCACCATCTCCGCGTGTTTCCTGTTCACTGCCATTCAGCAGGCTGAAGAAGTGTGGAGTTCTCCTTTTAACCTTGGGGAAAACAAATACTATCGTTGGCGGTTATACGAATGGAGCTTCAAATGTCCTCTGAGAACTCCCGTATACCAAGTTATTGATGAGTGTTCTCAGAAAGCAGAAGCAAAAGCCATGTAGTTTTCTGACCGCAGCGTTGAAGTAGCAAAATGTTGATATAGGGTCAGAGCAGCGCTCCCACCACTCCCAGGTGAATGGCTTGATCCCTTTTTCAAGTAAAAAATTTAAAGGGAATTAAATAATTAAATAAAAATCTTCTGCAGTCCAGAATCTTCCGAAGAAATGAGAAACTCAGAAATTTTTACAAAAAAAAAAAATTAAAAAATATCAATGCAAAAATTTATTTGATAAACACGAAATTAATAAAAAATTATAATAAAATAAAACACGAAAATAAAAATCAATAAAAAATATAAAAAAATTAATAAGAAAATATGAAAAACTTAAATATAAATTAAACGAAAGAAATTAAAAAAGACACAAAAAAATAAAAATAAAAAAAGAAATAAATGGGAAATTGAAATTGCCTTTTATTAAATAAAATTTAATTCAACTTTAACACTCATACAAGCTTTTTATAGTGAAAAAAGATATTCAATGCCAACAGGTGTTTCAACACGCTTAGTGAATAGAAACAAATATAAAGGAAAAATGCCAGTCATACTTATAAATGTATCTGTATGTATGTATATTTATTCCTACATATATATAGGTATATATGCATATAGATACAAATGCGCTTAAGAACTCTTCAAGTGCTGCACTTGTGTTTTCAATTCAAATACTCATAAACTCATAACTATGGATCTATATGTGTATGTACCATATGTATGTATATATGAACATATAAAAATTATTTCACTAAGTTACTTAGATATTTTCTTTACGAATTGAATTCCAAAGATTCAAGTTATACACCTACAAATTGCTGAAAACACACGCTTACATATACACACATATGAACATACAAGCATAATCCCACTAAGCCACTTGTGCTGCTCAATGCACGCTGGTAAGTGGCAAACCTCTGCCGCCCACCACGCCTACAGCAAGCAAGCAAGTTGCTATTAAAAGTGCTTTCTTTAGTTTGCTGCAGACAAACAGACGAACAAACATACATGTGTACGATATGTATGTATGTACCTATGTATGAGCGGCAATATAAGCGGTTCATAAGCCTAACAAATAAAAAAGGATATTTCATTTTCTGCTTGAGTAATCCTTTTTCTTAGTTCTACACACTGCTGTTAATACGCACGCCTCCCCTGCCTGCCAGCAAGACTATTGGCT
Source organism: Ceratitis rosa (assembly GCA_037013455.1). NCBI lineage: Eukaryota > Metazoa > Arthropoda > Insecta > Diptera > Tephritidae > Ceratitis > Ceratitis rosa. Next base: position 5,255,707 of record JAWMAG010000069.1, on the reverse strand, counting down.
TGTCCTTCGACTTGCTCGGTCTACACTCTTTTGTTTTTTTCCAGTGCCAGTGAAAGTCAAATGAGTGACATTGGCCTACAGCTGAGCGCAGCTGGAGACAAAAGGCTGAATATGAGTTTAATGTTTGTAGTAAAAAACCAGAAGCGAAAACCTTTGGCCGTTTGGTAGTTTGGTAACTGTTGGCCCGAGGCTATGTGAAGTGCGCCTAACATTAACTTTGACTTAATAAATTTTATTCGATAAGAAATTTTGCCTTTTTTCTAGCCAAGCGTTGGTTGTTCTACGGTTTGTCATGCGTTGCACATTTATTTTCACCAACTTTTTGCTCATTTTCTTTTCAACTTATATTAGTTGTAGAATTTATGTGCAGGAAAAATTACTTTTGCATTTGTTCGAAATTTCACTTATCAACTTATGTAGGCTGCCAAGACAACTGATGCCAATTTAATTTGCTAGTAAAAAGATAAAAAGTATTCCAAATAAGAATAAATTTAATTAAAATAGGAAATAAAAACTTAAAGTAAATTATTATTATGTAAAAAAAGTAATATTAAACTGATTAAAATAAAATAAAAAAATAGCATAAAACAATATAAAAAATATAAAATAAAATTAAACATACTAGCATAAAGTCACAAAAAATGAAATGAAAGAAAATAAAATATTAATAAATAAAAATAAAAAAATGAAATAAAAAAATAAAATGGAATAAAATAAAATTAAGTAAAATAATATAAATAAATAAAGTAAAATAATATAATAAAATAAAATTTAATAAAAGAAAATTAAATAAAATAAAATAAAACAAAATAAAATAAACCAAAATAAAAAATACAATAAAAAATAAAAATTAAACTAAAATAAACTTAATAAAATAAAATATAATCAAGTAAAATAAAACAAAATTAAATTAAATTAAATATAATAAACTAATAAAATATAATCTAATCAAAAAAAATTAAATAAGAAATAAAATGAAAACTTACAAAAAAAATAGAATAAAATAAAATAATATAAGATAAAAAAATAAAATAAAACAAAATAAAGTAAATTAATATCATTAATAACATAAAACAAAACAGAACATAATATAATAAAATAATTAATATAAAATAGCATAAAACAAAATAAAGTAAATAAATTTAAATTGAATAAATTAAAATAAAATAAAATAAAATAAAATAAAATAAAATAAAATAAAATAAAATAAAATAAAATAAAATAAAATAAAATAAAATAAAATAAAATAAAATAAAATAAAATAAAATAAAATAAAATAAAATAAAATAAAATAAAATAAAATAAAATAAAATAAAATAAAATAAAATAAAATAAAGTAAAATAAAATAAAATAAAATAAAATAAAATAAAATAAAATAAAATAAAATGAAATAAAATAAAATAAAATAAATTGAAATAAAATAAAATAAAATAAAATAAAATGAAATAAGTAAATTTAAATTAAATAAAATAAAATAAAATGAAATAAAATAAAAAATGACATAAAATAAAAAAATTAAAAGAGTAAAAATAAAAATGAAATAAAAAAAAATAAAATTAAATTAAATAAAGAAATAAAATGATATAAAAAATTAAGTAAAATAATATAAAATAAAATAGAATTAAATGCAATAAAAAATTAAATGAAAATAATTAAAATAAGAAAAAAAAAATAATAATAAAATATAAATAAATAAAATGAAATAAAATTAAACAAAGTAAAGTAAAAAAATAAAATAAAATGAAATGAAATTAAATAAAATAAAACAAAAATAATAATAAATAAAATAAAATTAAACAAAGTAAAGTAAACCAAAATAAAATAAAATTAAATAAATAATATTAAATTAAATAAAATAAAACAAAATAAGGTTAAAATTAATTCAATTTTAATTAAATTAATTAAATTAAAATCAAAAAAAGGAAAATAAAGTTAACATAAATTTAAAACAAAATAAAATAAAAGCAATAAATTAAAGAAAATGATATAAAGCATATGTAAATAAAATAATATAAAAAAAACACAGTAAATATAAAATGAAATAAAACACAATGAACTGAAATGAATTAAAATTTATTTCAATAAATAAAATTTTAACAAAATAAAACCAAGTAATACAAATTAAATTAAAATATAATAAATTATTGTGTCCAACTTTAAAACATGTTTCTCTTAGGTACATAAGAACTTGCCTAGGCTCTTAAAACTGTCACCGAAAATTGCGAAAAATGTCAGTTGAAAAATACATTCCATATAATATTTGCTAGTGTGGTTGTGTTAAAAATAATAATAATATTTGCATCTCTATTAGCGTGGCTAAAATTGGTGAAAATTAAATAGTTTTATTTTGAATTAAGAAAACTAAAACATAAAAAATTTCTTTCAATAAATTAAGGATGCCAAAATAATTATATGAACTTTTCTGAGCTCAAACATACAAATATGTTCATGCAAAAGTCTATAATTTCATTTTTAAAGACATTAATTTCACTGAAAGCCCTTGTAGGTCCACCAAACATTAAATTATAAAATTAAATTTTAAAATATAAAGCAATGTCTAGCTGACTAATCTAACCCCTCTTTAATGTATTCACTCCACTAAATATCAACATTTTAACAGATTTTTTAAATTAGCCGCCCCGCAGGCCAGGTGCTTTCTTAATTGCGTACGCCAAAAGGGAACTGCAGACAGAAATTAAGTGCAAGTAGTTAAAAAAAACAACATTATCAAAGGAAAACAGAAATAATAAAAATAAAAAACAAGAGGAAGAAGAGGAAATAAAAATGTACAACCTTATTTTTACATCTTTCAACAGATTTTTCCCCATTTATTCCGCATGCAGATTTCCACATTGCTTTTGTTGCTTTTACAGCATATATTTACTTTTACCTTTCGTACATTCCTTTTCAACAAAAAAAAAAAAATATTAATAGAACAGTTGTTGTTTCTCATTTAACGCCCTCACCTCCCTCCCACACATTTTGTTGTGTTGCAAACAAGTTTTTTAGTCTGCTCTTTATGAGCTACACATCTGTGTATACATACATATATAAATATTTTGAAAATACATGTACACACAGGCACAAGCAGCCCTGAATTTTCCATTCACCGACGAGCTGGAAAATGCTATTAGGGCAAGTTAAATTCGTTAGTAAACTATATTTTCAATGCTCTATATATATGTGTGTGTGTCTGTGTGGTTGTATTGTGGGAGTAAATTGAGACTCCCTTTGGAGTCTGTAATCTACAAATGTTGCTTGCCTATTGATTTGTTTAGTGTGTTGCAGAGGAGGAACAACGTATGTAGAGTATGCAGAAAGTTTGGGAGCTCAAAGTGAAAAACTAAGAAAAAACAACAAAAATGGTTAGTCTACACTAAAAAAAATTTCATTCCACTTTTAGGTAAACTTAAAGCTACGTGAGTTAATAAGCCCACAAAAGCAGTGTAGTTATCAGTACTTAATACCATCCCCAATGTCATGGTTCGAGTGCTGGTTCGACCAAAATCTAGAATTCTAAAAAAATTGAGTTCATCTTAAAAAAATATCTGCAGTTCTCAGGTAGCTTAAGATTAGAAATAGTCTGTTGTGTGTTTGTTGAGACTGACAAAAAATCAGCCAATATGAGCTGCTCTCCTACGGTCAAACTTAATTAGTGTACTGTCAGCAATTTGATCGGCTAAAGGTAATAATCGCCAGAAAAGCATAGGTTTGGCCAGTAGGAGGGGGACTGGGTTTCATAACTGAAGGTCCGAGAGCTTGGTTGGGAGATTCTTATGCATTTTTCATTTTGTTTTATTTTATTTTATTTTATTTTATTTTATTTTATTTTATTTTATTTTATTTTATTTTATTTTATTTTATTTTATTTTATTTTATTTTATTTTAATTTACTTTATTTTATTTTATTTAATTTAATTTTATTTTATTTTATTTTATTTTATTTTATTTTATTTATTTTATTTTATTTTATTTTAATTTATTTTATTTTATTTTATTTTAATTTATTTTATTTTATTTTATTTTATTTTATTTTATTTTATTTTATTTTATTTTATTTTATTTTATTTTATTTTATTATATTTTTTTTTTTTATTTTATTTTATTTTATTTTATTTTATTTTATTTTATTTTAATTAATTTTATTTTATTTTATTTTATTTTATTTTATTTTAGTTTATTTTATTTTATTTTATTTTATTTTATTTTATTTTATTTTATTTTATTTTATTTTATTTTATTTTATTTTATTTTATTTTATTTTATTTTATTTTATTTTATTTTATTTTATTTTATTTTATTTTATTTTATTTTATTTTTTTTTTATTTTATTTTATTTTATTTTATTTTATTTTATTTTATTTTATTTTATTTTATTTTATTTTATTTTATTTTATTTTATTTTATTTTATTTTATTTTATTTTATTTTATTTTATTTTATTTTATTTTATTTTATTTTATTTTATTTTATTTTATTTTATTTTATTTTATTTTATTTTATTTTATTTTATTTTATTTCATTTTATTTTATTTTATTTTATTTTATTTTATTTTGTTTTATTTTATTTTATATCTTTTTTATTTGATTTAACTTCTTTTTTATTTCACTTTATTTATTTTTTTAACCTATTTATTTAATTTTATTTATTTAATTTTATTTATTTAATTTTTTTTATTTAATTTATTTATTTAATTTTTTCCTTTTTTTATTTATTTTAGTTAATTTATTTTATTTTATTTCTTTTTATTTTATTTACTTCTATTTTATTTTATTTTATTTTATCTTACTTTATTTTATTTAATTTTATTTTATTTTTTTTTATTAGTTATTTAATTTTTTTATTTTATTTTATTTTATTTCATTTTATTTTATTTTATTTTATTTTATTTTATATTATTTTATATTATTTTATTTTATTTTATTTTATTTTATTTTATTTTATTTTATTTTATTTTATTTTATTTTATTTTATTTTATTTTATTTTATTTTATTTTATTTTATTTTATTTTATTTTATTTTATTTTATTTTATTTTATTTTATTTTATTTTATTTTATTTTATTTTATTTTATTTTATTTTATTTTATTTTATTTTATTTTATTTTAAATTATTTTATTTTATTTTATTTTATTTAATTTTGTTATTTTATTTTAATTTTTTTAGTATTCTCTTTATTTTATTTTATTTTATTTTATTTTATTAATTGTTTATTTTATTCTAAATTAATATATAAAATAAATTTATTCTACATACTCCTATGTATATGTAACTATCTCTTTCATATATAATCTCACTTCAGTTTACGTTGTAAGTTTGCAATTTTCACAGCAAGAAGTTTGCTAAAAAAAATCGAACAACACCTAGTACTTTGTTGGGCACTAACAAACGCATTTCATGTACTGCTTTTCTTACCTCATCTTCCATTACAGTTCTCCTGCCTACCAACCGCAGCTTCGCCAATGTCCGATGCTTTTACTTCAACTCGTTAATCCAATCAGTTGCAACCTGCATTACCCATGGCTCTTTGCTGTAGCTATCAATCGTTCAAACAAACAACAAAAAGAAGTTTCGAAATTAACGCTTTCGAAATAATGGGGAGCAAAAATACGGCACGTCTTACTTATATACACACATATATGTATTTTTGTGCGACTGTGTTCGCACAGGTGTGTGCTTAATCTCATGTGATTTGGACTGCACCGTGTTTTTAACAGCTGCTGGTTTACTTAATTACATTTCGCCATATTGAAAGGGATTTTATTACAGAGACTGGCGAGACTTAACGCAGAAGTTTAAAAAGTTGCACACATTTTGGCGGGAGAATGTACTCGTATGTATGTAATGATCACAAAGAGCACATTTATTGGAGTACAGAAGGTAAGTTAAATTAAAACAAACTTCAACATTTTTTTTAGTGCAAACTGGTCGATTTAAGTACAGAATAAATACAAAAGGTTTCCAGAAAGCTTAAATATTTTATTGGAAAATTAAAAAATAAATATAAGCGAAAGTAATGGGCTAGTAAGTATTGGTAAGTAAAAAAAAATATATTGAACCAACTTTATGTCTTTCTTGTATTTAGCCTTATGTGGGCCAGTTTTTAACAAAAAGTGTTTGAGAAGCTTCGAGACGTTAGTCTAGTTTCAAGAGTTCTGGCGAGAGAACTCCTTTTCATTAACTTTTTTCACTCTGTGTACAGAACAAAAATCTTTTTCATTGTTATAGTTATCCAATATATATTTAGGCACCTTTTTATCGATTCCTGAAAATCATATATGAACCATTTTTAATATATTTTTGTAATTTATCTACGTGTATTCATATGTATATATCTTATTTATCAACTTATACCAACTGACTTTTTTGACACGGGATCCTTCGCCGTCATAGATGATACAAATCGAACATCAATGACGGCGGCTCGTCATATTGTGTTAACCTTTTTCAATTACTTTATTTTAACATTTTTTCCCAATATCTTCTGCCCATTGCTGCAACTGTCTCCGGTTGTCATCTTCTTTTCTGTATCCACTTTTTGTGTGCGCTGTCCTTTATTCCATACGCCTTCCGCTCCTTGAAGTTGGTCCCCTTTCTTTGTGTGTTTTGGAAACGGCTGTATGTGGTGATAACTTTGTTGTGACATTGCTACACATCAACGTTCTTATCATGCGTTTTCCACCCTGTTACGCATTTTCTTAAGAATTTCACACTTTCGTCGGCGTTGAGCGATGTTCATCCGTCCTTTTGCATAGCCTTTGTAGTTGAAAAGCGTTTTTTCGATGTGTTTCATTTTTAATGGGATTTTATGTCTCCGTCCTTAGATAAAAATCTTTTTTATGATATTATTTTTTTATATCATTTAATTTTATTTTTTTTTTTAATATTTTTATTTGTTTCCATTTATTTTATTTTATTTTGTTTTATTAAATTTTATTTTATTTTGTTTATTGTATTTTATTTAATTTTATATTATTTTATTTTACTTTGTTTATTTTCCTTAATTTTATTTTACTTTATTTCATTTTATTTTACTTTAATTTTATTTATATTTTTATTATTTTCATTTGTTTCCATTTATTTTATTTTATTATATTTTATTAAATTTTATTTTATTTTGCTTATTGTATTTTATTTAATTTTATGTTATTTTATTTACTTTGTTTATTTTCAGTAATTTTATTTTACTTTATTTCATTTTATTTTACTTTAATTTTACTTTATTTTGTATTAATTTCATTTGTTTCCATTTATTTTATTTTATTTTATTTAATTTTATTTGATTAAATTTTATTTTTTTATTTTATTTGATTTGTTTTCTTTATATTTTATATTTTATTTTATTTAATTTTATGTTTTTGTTTATTATTTTATTTTATTTTTTTGGTTTTCTTTTCTTTATATTTTCTATTTTATTTTATTTTATTTTTTTATATTATTATTTTATTTTTTTATATTATTATTTTATTTTATTTTTTAAATTTATTTATTTTTTTTTACTTTACTTTATTTTATTTTATTTTATTTTTTTATCTTATTATTATTTTTTATTTTTTTTTATTTTTGTGTTTTCTGTTTCTTTTGGACTATTTGATTTTTTATTTTTGCTTGTATTTCTTATCATGTCTTGCGCTTTCCATGAATTGTTTATCCTGGTTTGTTTGTTTGTGCACTTCTCCCTACTATTCGCGTTCTGTGTGTATCCAGTGTATCCATGTTATCGTTATCACTAAAATTTTTTATGTGTGTGTATCCACTGCTGCTCATCTCAGATGCTGCTGCCAACATTCTTTATTATAAACATTTTATATACATAAATAATCATGTATTGAGATACTCCTTTGAAGAGTTAAACTTTATCTATTGGAATGTGCTTACTCGCATTCTCACTGGCTCTCCTCTTATATATCATCATACACTATCCCGCTCAACCGTTGATTGCCTCTCTCGAAATTCAGCATCAACCAGTTGTTGAATGAAAATCAAACAATAGCTTACGCGCCGATGCGTAACTCTCTTTGCTCTTCACCGCGCTTTGGAAATCATTTTAAAAGGAAGAAAAAACACAAAAGCACTCAACTGAATATACAAGAGTGATTAGAAGTCTTTTTGTAGTATAAGTTCTGCTCTCTCGCTTTGAGGAGAGGACTCAGAGTTTTTGCCAGGACGCACTCAACTTTGAGTATTTTGTCCTTACTCTCAGTTAAGATGAGTGGTTAAAGCAAAATGTGTGAAAAATACTCAGCCAGCGCAACTACATTTGAATGGGAGTAGATTTAATTATTATTTTCGAAATAGGCTCAAAAAATCTTAATGGTTTTATACCCATTTTTACATATCTTTTTCTATATATACTCATAAATTTTACTCATTTTTATACTTTGATATGCTTGTCATTTATTTCTCCAACCTTTTAGTACTTCAGTAGTATTTCACACTCTCTTTCCTCTCTCTCTTTGCGCTCTTTAGTTTTGACTCATTTATCCTGACCACCGTAACCTGCAGCCACCCTCTCTCGCGTAGGTGTCAACGCCGTAGCTTCGTCATTCGTTCCCGCTGCTTACGGGACACTTGCTTAGTATGACTTTGGTATCAGCTGAGTGTGTTGTGTGCGAGTATGAATGTTTCTGCTGGAATTTCTGCTGCTTTTCCTGTATTTTCAATGAAATCGTTTAGCTTTTTCGTTTCTTGTGTACGCCTGGAATCAGCTGAAAACTGCCAATTGTTGCAAATTGAGCACTTTCACAGGCAACACTTGCCTTGTATTTTGAGTGATTGTGCTTTGAGTAAATGTTTTTTTTCTGCTGTTGTCATTCATCGTGCCAACCAGTCAAATAGTTCACTGTGGAGTTGGCAAAATGTAAGTGGTATTTTTGGTTTTTTTCGCTTTCAAGCACAAATTAAGCACTTTTACTTGAATTCAAGCATATTTTAGGAGTTGAAATAATTCTTTGCTGGTTTTCAAAACCTGTACTTAGTAAATTGAGTGAAATTCTTGTGTTTTTCTTTCTTTATTTTGAGCGTTAAATCAAAGAAGAACAAAAAAGAATTTTCGAAAATATTTCTGGAAATGGTGCGAGCGATGCGCTGAGCTCTATCAGCTATGCTAGCTCAGCTCAGCCCACTTTCCGTGCCAATGAACAGCAATTCAATTACTGGCCATGAAATTTTCTTCGATTTCTCGTGCATGACACGTACATATACGAGTATGCGTGCATACATATACACACATATATATTATAATATAATATACACATACACGTATGTATGTATGTATGCTTTTGAGTTGTGTGTGGGTGGAAAAGTTTAGATTTCGCCTGAATTCGCTATGACAATTGCCACACTAGCATACACACATACATACTCGTACAGCTACAAAGCGCTAAACGGTTTTTTATGCCAACACGTATACTCAACTTAGCTGAAATAAGCGCACATACTTACATACATACAGACAAAAAATAAAGTTTGTTCATACACATTACATTTGAGTTTCTCTGCTGGTGTATGCACATATGTATGTATGTATGTGTAGTTGCAACAATGTTTGAAATCCTTTTCTCCATCATTTGTATATTTATGAGCATGTTTGTGTGTGTTTTTTTTTTGTTTTGTTTTTTTTTTTTTGTTTTTTTTTTTTGTTTTTTTGTTTTTTTTTTGCCTGTTACTTGCTCCATATGCCAACGTGCTTCATGAATCGTTTTTTGAAATTGCCATTTAAGCGTTTTATTGCTTTGTATACAATCACGTCAGGCACAGGACAACACACATATGTACACTCACACACACATACATATGTATACGGACATACCATACATAACCAACTTCATATATGGTTTTTTGACCACGATGGCATTTTCAGTGAATATCTTTCATTTCAACTAAGCTGTGCACACAAACACACACATCCATACACACGTACGAATGTAGCAGCACAAAACTATGCGTCGTCCATGCTCTGGCCAACCTCACTCATCTCCATCAACGCAATACTTTTTAAGCGCTTGTGTGCGGCTGGCAATTTTGGGCTGTTGTAGACAGCATACATAGTAGTATGTATGTATGTATGGAAGTGTTCGTGACTTCAAATTATCTAAAAAGGCGTGCAGACGGCGTGATGGCATGTTTTTTATTCCTTTTTATTTTATTTATTTTTTTACTTTTTACTTTTTTGGAGGACACTGGGTGTCTACGGATAAAAGCGAAGTTGTGCAGAGTAAGTTAATTGAGTTGTTTTATTCTTTTGTGGGAGCAGTTTTAGTTAGTTAGGGGCATACACATATATGTATATTTCGATCTGTAAATATTTTCTTTCTTTTATAAAATCCGCATGGAATATCAAAACGTTTCTAATAAGGATTTCAATTTTGTTTTTAAGTTAAAGAATCCTAAATGGGTTTTTTTTTTAATAAATCGGTTTCAGGCCCACATCTTTGAAACACAGTTGCACACATATTAATCTAGGCAAAGAGCCACTTACATATGCAAATAAGTATTAGCAAATATTTTATTACTCTTTTTTATTTCATCTTATTTTATTTTTTTTTTTAATTTATTTTATTTTATTTCATTTTATTTTATTTTATTTTATTTTATTTTATTTTATTTTATTTTATTTTATTTTATTTTATTTTATTTTATTTTATTTTATTTTATTTTATTTTATTTTATTTTATTTTATTTTATTTTATTTTATTTTATTTTATTTTATTTTATTTTATTTTATTTTATTTTATTTTATTTTATATTATTTTATTTTATTTTACTTTATTTTATTTTATTTTATTTTATTTTTATTTATTTTATTTTATTTTATTTTATTTTATTTTATTTTATTTTATTTTATTTTACTTTATTTTATTTTATTTTATTTTATTTTATTTTGTTTTATTTTATTTTATTTTATTTTATTTTATTTTATTTTATTTTATTTTATTTTATTTTATTTTATTTTATTTTATTTTATTTTATTTTATTTTATTTTATTTTATTTTATTTTATTTTATTTTATTTTATTTTATTTTATTTTATTTTATTTTATTTTTTTATTAAACGTGAAGTGAAAATAAAACCAATAAATTTTACTATAAGATCTTCACAGAACAGCAACACCTGTTAATAGAGTGTGAAAGAAAGATATTAAATTTCTCTGAATGTAAGTATATACAGGTAAGTTGAAGCATTTAGAACAAAAATTTGAGCAAACAGAGAAGATTGGCATAAGTAAGGAAATACGTCAAGCAAATGACTTCAAGTGCGATTGGAAAAATCGCATTTTTCATGTACATTTGAGGCGTATGCATATATTTGTGAATATATGTATATACCTATACCATAAACTATAGATAGGTAATAGTGTGCGTGTATTCAAATATTTGCAGAAACGTCAATTGAATTTTATTAACTCAATTTAACAATAATGAAATTATATATCTGCATGCATGTATTCATATGTATATACTCTTATGTATGTATGTATAACAGAAAATACTATCTAAAACCAAAAGCTTTTTAGTAGCATCTTGAAAAAATTTATCTAGTTCAGTTTTTTCAGCTTGAGTTTGGACTACTCAGCGTATTATCAATCATGCTTACATATGTATGTACACGTGTTAAGTGTGAGGATACGCAAACAACACAAACATATACGTTTTTGGTCACTCAGTTTTAGGAAACATGTCGACATATGATCTATTTATGTATATGTATGTATGTTAGTAGAAACATATGTTTGTTTTTATATTGTTTTGTACACACATACACAAACACACAACTACACTGACGGATGACCGACAATTTATGACGGACAACACTTGTTGTCAGCCATAAGAAATATGTACTGCGTGCTCCATGAAAGTTTACATACATATGTATGTACATACATGTATATTTATGTAGTTGCGTTAAAACAATTTAGTATACATGCCGATTAGTTTTTTGTCGATTTAAAATTTTTAACAATTTTATTTGTATTTTCTTTTTTTAATTTTTTTTATCTCGCCTTGAACTGCACTGAGAAGTGCTTTTCCTAGCGAATATACATACGAAGATATCGGTTTTTAGCTATCGCTATGGTCCTGCACATAGAACTCGGATATGCTACTGGAAACAGCTCTTCTCATTGGATGTTCTACTCATTGGATGACATCGTTTCCTTTGACATTTTCTTTTCAACTCTCTTGCAGAGTTTGCTTCAGTAGATGTCAAAAATATCATCGATTGCATAAAGCCCACCAAATGGCTTGAAGGTGAAATGAACCTCTTTCCATCGACCCAGCAGAGATATCATAACTGACCAACAGGCTTTGTTGCGATTTATCAGGGTTCAGTGAGCAAGCAACCAAGCAACTAGCACATTATAAGGACTACCATCAAACTCATTTCTAGATTGCAAGATTCTAGAGTCTTTCTATTAACACCTCGTCTATGGAGGCTACAAAATCCAACATCCACGGCTTTTAAACCTCTTTGATTCTGGTTATTACCAATCCTGAACTTAGCTAGAGGGGCCTAAATGAGTCCTCATTGTTAGGGATTCCTCAATGAGCTCGAAAATAATGTAAGTGAAAAGATATATGTTTCAATATTCTGGTTTCAATACAAATTGATGGCCTATCATCTAAAGTAGCATTACATTCAAAATCGCTTTGAACGAGATCTTGACTTAGAATTATCGCTTAGGTGCAAGCAGAGTTAGTTAAGGCAGTAGTCTCCTTTAGAACCCGAAAGATGCATTTTTTCATTAATTTTTCATGAAAGAAAGGAATGTATTGCGGTAAACGAAATTTTCAGGCAATAATGTTCTATATTTAGGCTTCAAAAACCAAATTTTTAATACCAAAAAATACTGGAATTTTCCAATGTTGTGACGAGTTTTCTGAAGCGGCTGCAATCTGAACACGTGAAACGGTGCCGGTCGTGCCATGCATCTGAAACAGTCGAACCAAAAGTTCAGTCCATCAATATATATATCGAGAGCCCCCCGAAAATGAAGGAAATCTTCTCACATCGTATTGCGTCAGAAGATGTCCTTACAAGCACCGATGCTGTAAACAGGGGTAAGCAGCTGTATATGTATTAGATTCTTGACTTTGAGGGCAACGAGATATGTAGCTCATGGAACTGTCAAAAGTATCATTCTTCTTGCTAGTGAACCAGTACAGAATATACAAGAGTCGCTAAAACCAATACACAATGAAATTTCTGAAAAAGCTGGATGCCAGATCAGGCTGAGATGGAACGCATTAGTTACTTTAAAAACCACAAAGATCATGCGATCTTACTAGAAAATCCTGATTGCGAATAGAGTATGGTGAGATAAGCTTGAACTAGACTGGATTTAGTGTATTTCTCAGACATATATTTGCCACTCGACTTTGGCGGCCCTAAGAGCCGAGTGGAAAGTAGAACATACTACGTGCCGAAGGCTTGTAAGTACGAATTCTGGATAGATCACAATGCAAGGAAATCTGTTGCTTTAACGAAGTCGAGCCACGGCAAGGTATGTCAATAGCTCCGAATGTAGTTCTAAATGAAATAAAAATTCTGTCACTAGACTCTGGTAGTTCCAGCAGGGAATTAGCTGGTAATGCATTTCAAGAGCCGAAAGGTAGGAGCTCAAATTGTTACAAAATTATAGAAAAAATATTTTTAATTTATGAAGGAAGCCGTCTCTCTCGGCAGGGTATGTAAATATCTCCAGTTGGAGCTCTTTTTTTATATTTGAGCACCATATTGAGTCGACTTAGAGCTCCATTTGTAAGGACGTGCCCACAACTCGATGAAGCTTCGCCGAAAATCGCTTGTGCTCCAATTACTCTAAACTTTAATCATTCAGTCTTTTAATGTTTTTAATTTTATTACAAAAGAAATTCAGAAAAGTTAGCAGTTTGAAAGCCCAAAAAATTAAAAAAAATTGATAAAAAATTAAAAATAAATTAAAAATAAATTAAAAGAAAACAATTTAAGGTAAGCAACTTCAACCAGTATAACCCCTTAAACAAGCTTTAATGTGTACCTATTCCTAAACACTTACAAAACTGGGTGAATGTGAAGCGAATCGACGGCAAGCGAGTAGCACAAGCTTTTCAATATTTCCCTTATTAACAAACATACCTACTCACATGTACATATATAAATCTAAAAAAATAAACCTCTTACATTGGGGCAGTGGAAACATGAGCATATGTATTTATGTATATGTGTAGTGTCTGCGTTTTACATTTTCCACAACCTATCCACAGCTCAAAGCAAATGTCTATAACAAGGAAAACAACCGAACGACCACCAAACAGCAATTGGTATAGAGAGTAAGTAACACACATGCTTATAAACACATAAAAACACATACATACCATACATATACATATTTTTAATATGTATAAATGTAGAGTATATGGTATATGTAAGTCCATGTATATGTTTAGTGCCCATTTTTAACTGCTCGTAAGACCATATAAATTTTTGAAAGGGTGCAGAGATTTGTTGTTGAGCACATATACATACATATATACGTGTATACATATATATATGTATGTGAGTATGTTGAACTTATTGTTGAATGAAAAAAAAAACATACGAGAAAATGAAAAATAAAATTAAACTGCTTGTTGTTCTTAACTGTAATTTCATTAAAGTCCTTTCATAGCAACTGGATTAGAGATTTTTAAATGAATTGAGTGACCAAGAGGGATTTTGACAAACAAATTCACAAACGTCAGAGGTAATAAATATTTTGGAGAAAAATTCATTTAAATTTTGTGCTCAGCATTGAGGCTACTGAATCCCTTTTTTTCGAAAATTGAAGGGACTTGTTTAGAGGAAAGTGCTGGTTTCTTTAACAATTTTTCGGATGAATTCAGAGCTTTCGGAAGGCCCGAAAGCTTCGGTTTAAATTTTAACAGTCCATCCAGACACCATCAGGTCGAGAATTGGTGGTGTATTTTTAGAAAAAAATTGTCAGGTTATTAGTGACTGCCAGAATCGCTGGAGCTATGGAAGGGCGTTGAATATAAAGGATATCAGTCCTTCTCTATTGGGTATGCAATGACTGTTGGGAAACTGCCCATTATACCGACTCTTACGTCGTCGTTGAACGTCCTGGAAGCGTGAGCAGCTCTTGTACGAGATGTGGAAATCAGCATGTGTGAAGGTTTGGGTCACGGCTAAA
This sequence comes from Ceratitis rosa, assembly GCA_037013455.1. Classification (NCBI taxonomy): domain Eukaryota; kingdom Metazoa; phylum Arthropoda; class Insecta; order Diptera; family Tephritidae; genus Ceratitis; species Ceratitis rosa. The sequence goes on along the minus strand of JAWMAG010000069.1, from coordinate 5,240,537 downwards.
AGGGAGACAGAGCTACTGCACTATAATGGGTTTAAACATTCACTAGAGTATTTTTGCAGCGTTTGCTTATCGGTGGTGCAGTTGTAAGCAGGTGTCGGTCTTCAGGCAAATGCTTGAAAACCTGAACGCAAGGTTGTCCAGGGAAGATATCTACTGCGGAAATGTTGGAAATTTCAGTCACCATAAGGAGACACACCAAAAGGCGTTGAGGCTGAACGACTTTATCGGATTCCAATATATGGTTGTGCTTAGTACTAGATTCTAGCGCAAGTAAACTCATTATGCTACTTGGCTGTACTCAGATCGTGGAACTCGAAACCATCTTGTGATTGAAGTAACTTCGACTCGAACCACTATCTTGGAGCGGCGTAGATACGCATCTGCTTTCGAGCAACAAAGATACGCACACCTACAAACACCAGAAGGTTCGACACCGAAGAGCTGGAGAGCGTGGTTCTACTCGAATTGCACTCTTGCTCTCTGAGAGCACTCATAAGCAACTCGGTATAAGACAACTAAGGTATTGTACAATGAACATTGCCGAACCGCATTGGGGAGAAGGCAGTCTGCCTGCCTTGCAACGGTATGAACGACTACTACATGGGCGGGTGGGGTAAATCCCCAGAACTGAAAAGTGAAGCAAAACGCATACGGAACACAAAAAAGAAAGAAACCGAGATGAGTGAGTATGAAGAGCTTGCGAAGTTGCGCATGAAAGCTAACACTCGGAAATTCTACGAAAAGATGAGACGAAGGTTTACAACAAGTTCTAAGACCGGAACAAACTCTGGTTAGACCGAAAGAGATGATCTAGCGACTGACGGGAATACTTCTCCAGCTGCTAACTGGCAGTAAAAATGCATCTTCCGAAGATGATGAACTAGTTCATCCAACCAAAACGACAGAGCAGTTGTTTCATAGTCCGACTATGAAAAAATTCAAGAAGCTATTGTCCGCTTAATGTATAACAATACAGCGGATGAATCGCTGGGCGAGCTATTCAAATACGGAGGCTAAGAATTGACAAGGTGCATGCACCAGCTTGTTGGCAGAATATGGTCTGATGAAAGCAGGCACGACGATTAGAAACTGAAGCCGAAACCACAAGCTATGTGAGAGATTGAAGAATTCCATCAACGAAATGTTTGGCTCCAGACCTCACAAATCTACCATTGACCTGATATTCATAACACGACAAATCCGAGCATCAACCAGTGAGAAAACACACCCTTAAAACTGATTACGATGGCACGGCACGAAAAAGAGCAGATCTGCACTCCGTAGGTATGTTTAGCTGGAGTACAAAGTGGCTAAAAAAGAAAAAAGGAAGAAGAGATATGCTTTCAATTAAAAATATTTCATTGCTTGTTAAAGTAAATTTTAGTGAAAAAGAAAAAAAAAATTCAAATTATGCGACAAACCAAAAAAACCAAAAAAGCTCAACCCTTTGAATGCCAAACTTTGGCCATCATGAACTTGAAACTTAACTTAGATGGTTTTCAACCCAACAATCTGCATACCAATAAAAATTTGCCGAGCTTCAGCCGAAAATCCACAAAAATATAATTACAAAACTAATGCTGTTATTTACGTACATACATACTCGTACGTACTAAAGGCAAAGTAATAGAAATAAGTAAGCCTGCAGCCATAAATATATTTGTATGCATTTACATACATACTCGTACATACATAATAAAGGGACACCCACTGTATGGTATGCCATAGCAACCACAGTTCGAAAGTATGTCAAGCGTTTCGATAACTACAACTTTAAATTAAAGTTGTTTATTGTTTGTTGTTGTTGTTGTTGTTGTTTTTGTTTTTGTTGTTTTTGTTGTTGTTGTTGTTGTTTTTGTTTTTGTTGTTTTTGTTGTTGTTGTTGTTGTTGTTGTTGTTGTTGTTGTTGGTGGTGTTGTTTTTGTTGTTGTTGTTGTTGTTGTTGTTGTTGTTGTTGTTGTCGTTGTTGTTTTCATCATTGCCATTGGCGATGAAAATAATTTTACGAAAATAGTGTTTTGGAATTTTTATCCAAAAACATTGTTGTCACTCCATTTCAATTGCGCTCTGAACGCACAACATCGCTGCTCCTGCTAATGCTGCTCCTGTTGTTGCTGCTGTTGCTGCACTCCGTTTATTTGCTTGCAAGATGGCCGCTAGAGTGATACCATACCATACATACGTGTACATTGAAGGCAGCTGGCATTTTGGCATCTGCTGCTAGTAGTTGACTTGCAACAATTCAGTCAGGAAAGCCAAAGTGAAAAAAAAACAAACTTGTTGACAAAATTTGCACTCGGAAATTTTTCACATCAAATTCAATGAAAAGTGAAAGTGAAAAGTTTTTAGTTAAACGCAGTGCAAAAAAAAAAATTATTAATTTTTTTGTGAAAAAGTGCAATCCAATTGTAGAGAAAATGAGTATAAAGTATGTATGGGTGTGTTCATATGTGTGCATGCATGAACGTGTGTGTGTGTGTGTGTGTGTTTCAGAGTTAAAATTTGTTTTTGTTACTTTGTTTGTTTGTGTGAAAAATGTTCGAAACTGCTTGTTGTCGATTGCATCCATTGGGATCAGCAAATAGAAAGTAAGAACCAGAGAATAGAGTTTGTTGCAGAGAGTTGTTGGTGTACTACGAATTTGCTTGAACCCAGGGTAAAAATTAGTAAGGAAATATTTGATAAAAAGTCAAAGTCCTCTTCCAAGCTAGGATATGCCTCTTAATGATGTTTTTTTCAACAAATGAAGGGAGCTAAAGTTTATACGAACTCACCACTGAACGACTGCGGGATTTTTATGAGCAGCTTTAATTTCATGAGAGAATCACACTCACTGAGGTGGATATACCCGGTCTGGGGGGATTAGAATTTTTTTCTATAATTTTGGATATTGCTCTGGTTAGAACTGAAAACCACCGCATAGCAACACGCAGTTCATATTATTTATAATGTTAGTCCCTAAGTAGAAGGTATCATTTAAAATTTCAATGCCAGTACATTTCGTATTACTTCTAAAACACTGCACGGACCAACTGTAGTGCTACCGGAACCAGTTCGCTGAAGACAGCATTAACTTAAGTTGTCTGAAACTTCGATTGCTGCTACAGAAGGTACATCCTACCTCTCTTAGAACTTCTCATGTTGCACATATGAGCTACCGAAGGCGTCTTTAAGTTCGGCGTATAACCGTTGTGGGTCTACTTCAAGTTTGGCTTAAGAAGTCAAATTAATATGTAAAAATGTTCGCTGTTCCTGAGCTTCAATCTTTCGTCCAGCTCACTAAATAGACATTATATACGTGTATATTATTTAGCGAGCTCTCTCCAAGATTTTATGAGCAGAATGGCGTAGATTACCTACTACCTACCAAATTGGATCTTTATTATCCGACCTTCACGTCAACGTATTTGAATATCTCAACCGATAAACTGAGTGATCTTTTGTAAATACCCTCTTCTTTAGAAGTGAAAAATCAATTTCGTCGACTGAAACCAAATTGTGAGGTTAGGAACGAGCTGTAGCAGGTAAGGTACTTACAATGAGTTAAAAAAATGAAGACGCTAAAAGCTCCAAAACAACCGGATATCTTATACAGGGTCGAGCCATCTATTAATCAACTAGAGCTTCTAGCAGAGGCGACCCAGCTTCCGAGCATGGCGGTAAAACCTGCATCATCCATTATAATATAAGTTATTGATGAGTTACTCAAGGGTCGCGCTAAAAATACTTCAAAACCTTTAGTCAATATGATGAATCTACCTTTGAAATTCTCCGAATTAACTTGTCGTCCACGCTTTGAGGATTGAAAATATTTTTTCATTGGTAGTGTTTTCTTCTTGTTCTTCTCTTCTTGCACTTCTTCTTCTTCTTCTTCTTCTTCTTATTTTTTTTTCTTTTCTTCTTTTTCTTCTTCTTTTTATTCTTCTTCTTATTATTATTATTATTTTTGTCTTCTTCTTCTTCTTCTTTTTATTCTTCTCCTTCCTTTTATTCTTCTTCTCCTTCGTCCTCCTGTTGATGTAGCCGCTAAACAGTCTTTAGCCGTATAAAAATCAATATCGTACCGGTACAAGGGCCCGACTGTTGCGGGAAATTTTGAATTTTAGTCAAAACTCTTGCTTTTGAACCCCTACATCGCTGGACCATTCCTCTTCATTAGCCACCGCTTATGCCTTTTTTCTCAACCGTTCGGTGCCAACTCGAGACGCGAAGTGAAGCCATGTTTTTTTCGAAGTGGAGGTCTTCTTCTGTTTCCAATGGCAGATACTACTTCCAATACCTCATAGCTGAAGCTATCTCATCCATTGGGAAGACATTATCTAGCCAGCGTAGCCGCTTGTTGTCACTTGATTTGCTTGAAGGTCGCGGTATTTCTCGTGCAGCTCATCGTTTTATGTCTACGTTGTTAATACCCACTAAGCTTTTCACTCCAGAACTCCTATCTCTGGTTCAACATACCATATGTCGTCATTCACGCTTTTGAGCCATATAGCCGAAGGGAAAGAGAGAAAGAGAAGACCTTACTTTTCAATTGCACTAATCTATTCTGGAGAGAGTAGAACTTACGTCGCGGTTATAGATGCCGATGATATGAATCGGCATACGGTAGCAGTTGTAAGTTCTTATATAAGATTCTACTTTTTCTGTTTAGCACTGCAACTCAGTGCCTCCAAATATCTTATGATCCTCTCGCTGTAGGCAAGAAATATTGGGGAATTCATTTAAATTATTCCTTCACTCAACTGAAGGGCTTTCTGAAATAATCTAGTTGTGCTAAAAATTAATAAAACTAGAAATCAATTTGTACTTAAACTTGCTTTCGTAAAACTCGTTTTCTTTAAAAAGCCAATTACAAAAAAATAATTACTAATTCCTTGGCGTTCACAAAACTCTTATTTTTTTTGTTGGAAAAATTCTCATATTTTATTTCTCTCTTTTTCTCTCTCTCACTTACTTGCTGGGTATATTGACTACGACATTGGAGTAACAACTTTTGCACCACAAAAAAAAAAAAATATGAGCTTAAAAGTTGGTAAATTTTACAAAGTTCTGAAATTTTCGGAGTATTTGCAAATAACAATAAAAAAATAAGCAAAGCTTAGACGTCGCTGTTTGTACATATGTATGTATATACTCGTATTTATTTGCACTTCTAAGCATGTTCGCTGCATTTCTCGGAAACCTTGTTGTTATTTTATTGTTATAACTGCGTTGACTAGTGAAAATAATAGTTGGAAAATTTACATGAAAAATATGTTACACAGAGCATTACATATACATGGAGGAGATATAAAAGTTAGACTAAAATTTTGCATATGAAGATGCCTATAAAGGCACAGGGCAACATATTTGAGAAAAGAACAAGAATTAAAAATTGTCTATGGAAGAAAAATAACAAATGTGAGTTAAAATTTTAATTTGAAATCATTACTTAGTACTGTTGTATAGAGCTTTTCATATGTCTTCTTAGTAAAAATCTTTAAATGCAAAATCCTGAAGAACTTAAAAACCCTAGGAATGTATTTGCGGCGTAAATTTAATTTTCTTTCTCAAATTAAAAGGAGATCAAATATACTTCCAGCTTTTTGGTGACCTCTTTCCAAGGTCGTCCCCACAGGGGTTTTTGATGAAATAAATGGAATTAGTCCTAAACAGATCTGTCTTAGTTTCTTCTTATAACAATGACGATTTTAAGCTCTCCGAGTGTATTTTTCAAAACGCATTTGCTTCTTAAAATTAATATAATTCAAAACTTTAACAGTTCCACCACCAACTGCGACATATTTTTTTACCAATACCAAATATATATATACGTAAAATTTATATTCTTTAATTTTCTCTAACATTTTTCTTTTCACATTATTTCGAGTGGCAGGCCAAAGCGTGCAATGTGTACGGCCTCAACAGATTCTTTTTTCTCTTGGACAATCGAAGGTTAACTGTGAAACATATTGCGCGTATCTAAGAGTACATATGTATGTACAATACATATATTTGTATAGTGTAAATATGTATTTAAGTAGGCGTAGTAGACAGCAAAGATGGACCTTTTTTCCTGCTGACTCTTGGAGTTTTCGTTATTTGTTATTGTCGCTGTCAAAGTAAAAGTACACAAATGTCTACCTAGGATGAGGGTTGCGAATTGAGTGAGGCCACACAACAATAACAACAATAATATAAAAAAGTAACAATAAAAATATGAGTGTGTATGCATGTGTTAATTTGAGTGTCAGCTTGCGTTTGCGCGTATTTGTTGTGTGTAAAGAAATTGTTTAATATACTTGTATATATGTGTATGTAAGCATATATGTGTATGGAAATTTACTCATGTTATTTAAAGAAAGTATTTTTTTTGTAAATCTGTTTATATAACAGAATATGTACGTTTCTATCTGCTTATTTTATTTTATTTTATTTTATTTTTTTTTATTATATTTTTTTTTTTTTTTTTTTTTATTTTATTTTATTTTATTTTATTTTATTTTATTTTATTTTATTTTATTTTATTTTATTTTATTTTATTTTGTTTTATTTTATTTAATTTCATTTAATTTCATTCTATTTTATTTTATTTTATTTTATTTTATTTTATTTTATTTTATTTTATTTTATTTTATTTTATTTTATTTTATTTTATTTTATTTTATTTTATTTTATTTTATTTTATTTTATTTTATTTTATTTTATTTTATTTTATTTTATTTTATTTTATTTTATTTTATTTTATTTTATTTTATTTTATTTTATTTTATTTTATTTTATTTTATTTTATTTTATTTTATTTTATTTTATTTTATTTTATTTTATTTTATTTTATTTTATTTTATTTTATTTTATTTTATTTTATTTTATTTTATTTTATTTTATTTTATTTTATTTTATTTTATTTTATTTTATTTTATTTTATTTTATTTTGTTTTATTTTATTTTATTTTATTTTATTTATTTTATTTTATTTTATTTTATTTTATTTTATTTTATTTTATTTTATTTTATTTTATTTTATTTTATTTTATTTTGTTTGATTTTATTTTATTTTATTTTATTTTATTTGTTTTTATTTTTTTTATTTTATTTTATTTTAATTTATTTTATTTTATTTTATTTTATTTTATTCCATTTTATTTTATTTTATTTTATTTTATTTTACTTTATATTATTTTATTTTATTTTTTTTTTGTTTTATTTTATTTTATTTTATTTTATTTTATTTTATATTATTTTATTTTATTTTATTTTATTTTATTTATTTTATTTTATTTTATTTTGTTTTATTTTATATTGTTTTATTTTATTTTATTTTATTTTATTTTATTTTGTTTTATTTTATTTTATTTTATTTTATTTTATTTTATTTTATTTTATGTTATGTTATGTTATTTTATTTTATTTCATTTTATTGTATTTTATTTTATTTTATTTTATTTTATTTTATTTTATTTTATTTTATTTTATTTTATTTTATTTTATTTTATTTTATTTTATTTTATTTTATTTTATTTTATTTTATTTTATTTTATTTTATTTTATTTTATTTTATTTTATTTTATTTTATTTTATTTTATTTTATTTTATTTTATTTTATTTTATTTTATTTTATTTTATTTTATTTTATTTTATTTTATTTTATTTTATTTTATTTTATTTTATTTTATTTTATTTTATTTTATTTTATTTTATTTTATTTTATTTTATTTTATTTTATTTTATTTTATTTTATTTTATTTTATTTTATTTTATTTTATTTTATTTTATTTTATTTTATTTTATTTTATTTTATTTTATTTTATTTTATTTTATTTTATTTTATTTTATTTTATTTTATTTTATTTTATTTTATTTTATTTTATTTTATTTTATTTTATTTTATTTTATATTATTTTATTTTATTTTATTTTATTTATTTTATTTCATTTTATTTTATTTTACTTAATTTTTTGTTATTTTATTATATTTTATTTTACTTTATTTTATTTTATTTTATTTTATTTTATTTTATTTTATTTTATTTTATGTTATTTGATTTTGATAATATATTCGATTTTAATTGATTTCTTTTGTTTCATATACATACATATATAATAATTTTTTTTATTTTACTCGTTGTTATATTTATGTGTATGTATGTTTTCATTTATTTAGTATCTAACTCTATCTGACTTCTATGAAAGTACGTATGTATGTACCTATTTGAAATTTTGTTATGATGTCTACACAGTCTTATCAGTAGCAACAGCAGCCAAACATGACAGCCGCGCCGGCGACAGTAGCAAAAGTAGAACCAACAACAAAAATTACATAATTTGCGGCTGCAGTCTGCGTATGTATGTGAAAACATAATTCGCATGACAGTGAAAAGAACAACTGAACAACAACAGCAGTCACAATTTAATAGAGTAAAGCTTAAGCAAGCACATAGTTATACATATATGAACATACATACTCATATATTCATATTTGTGTTGTACAACCACACCCCAACCCACACAAAACACTTCAACGTTGATAAATTTAACGCAACAACAGAACGGTGAGCAGGAAGATGCGAAAAACAACAGAACAAGCTAGAATATACGAAAAGATAAAGAAATGAAAAACACAAATAACAAAACAAAAAAGGACGAAATAGGCAGCCAAGAAAAAGCAATAAAGTAAGAAAATAAAAATATGGTCATAATTACAACAACAAGCAGAGCAGCAGGGCCTGCATGCAACTCAGCTTTAACACAATCATAATAACATACTTATATACGTACGCACACACACACTTAGCCACCACCAAGTTTATGAATATGAAAATATGATATATTGTCGCAGCATCTCAGCGTCTTAGCATACTTTACGGCGCGCACTCATTGTTTGTTGTTGCTTTTTGTTTGAAACAAACTTTCAGCGCCTGCTGCGCATTATCTTTGTTTTGCTTGGCTTTGTTGATTTGGTAAATGGGAAAATTTTCTTCGCCTTGGCTTTGGCTTTGGCTTTGGCGTTGACTTTTTCATTATAATAAAGCATTTCTTTTGTACGCAATTTTTCTTTGCCTACTTTTTTCCTCCTCTTTGCGCCTACTCTTCTCTTATGTGGCTGCTTGTTTTGAGTTTACGCTTTGCTGATCTCTTTTTCTTCTGTTTGATATATATTTTTTTGTTTTTCTTTACTTTCTTTTTGCATACAAATTACAACTTTTGAGTAAATAAATGTCTACAGAATGGCGTACGTGTAGTCGTTTATTCGCTTACGCTTATTAAATCAATTTATTAAAACAGTTATTAAATCAATAAAATTAAGTGCATGCGTGCATAAGGGCGGTGTGTATGTTTGGTGTATGTGTATGCGCGTGTGTTTTGTGGAGAAAGTTCTTTCATCTTGAATTGAGAGAAGACTTTGCAAAATGTTCATTTATATGTATATATACACATATATGTTTCTTTTAATGTATAATGATAAAAGCAAATATGTGTTTTTTTATAAATCTGTGTATATCGCAAACATTACAACAACAAGAAACATAGAAATTTAAGTCTTTAAATACATCTGAATTTTTTCATTTGAAAGGACTTTCAAGGAATATGGTAAATATTATAGGAATTTTCACCGCCTCTACTATAAATGCTATTTTTATTACTTTAATCAAATAATTTAGAAGATTTTAATTTTTACACTTAGGAAAGTAAAATTTCGTATTTTTAGTTAAATTTATAAACATAAATATGTGCTTGAATTAAATCTTTCAATTAATTCAAATTACCAAAGAATTCTATTAAATAATAAATAATAAATAATAAGTAATAAAAAATAAGTAATAAATAATAAATAATAAATAATAAATAATAAATAATAAATAATAAATAATAAATAATAAATAATAAATAATAAATAATAAATAATAAATAATAAATAATAAATAATAAATAATAAATAATAAATAATAAATAATAAATAATAAATAATAAATAATAAATAATAAATAATAAATAATAAATAATAAATAATAAATAATAAATAATAAATAATAAATAATAAATAATAAATAATAAATAATAAATAATAAATAATAAATAATAAATAATAAATAATAAATAATAAATAATAAATAATAAATAATAAATAATAAATAATAAATAATAAATAATAAATAATAAATAATAAATAATAAATAATAAATAATAAATAATAAATAATAAATAATAAATAATAAATAATAAATAATAAATAATAAATAATAAATAATAAATAATAAACAATAAATAATAAATAATAAATAATGCATTTCTCACGTCCAACATGGCAAAGAGGACCGTTACCGCGAGCTTCTTCTACACTTTTGGTAGCTTCTTCAATGGATCCTATCGTGCACTTAGATAATAGATAACAAATAAAACAATTAATAATAAATGGTAATCGATAGTAATAAACAATAAATTAAAAATAGGCAATAATAAACATATATATAATAATATTTGTTTAACTTTGATTAAAAAATTACTTTCATTTTTTGTTAAAATCTAAATTTGAAAACTTTTCAATAACAAAATTAAGTGCCACTTGTTGCCATTGTTTTTGTACAGTTTGTAGTTTAGTATTTTACTGTTTTTGCTCTTTTAAACTACTTTTTTAATTTCCGGCCATAAAAAAAACACCTTTGATATTTTAGTTATTTTTCTGCCACAAATTTTAATATGATTTCTGATTGAACAAAATGTTTGTTTAGTGTAAAATTAAATTGCATTGACCTCAATATTAACCACTCAATCAAATTAGAACTAATTAAAAAGCTTTATTTACTTTGTTTTTGTTGCGAACAGCAAATGAGAAGATTTTATTATTTAGTTGCGGTGGAGAAGCATTAAAAATTTTAAAAGCAGCAAAAGACCTAAGTTATTAATTACATACATGTACATGTATTTATTTTAAGCATATGACAAATTTATATATTTTTATTAAAATGGTCCTGGTCTTTTTATAAAACTCATTATTTATATTAATATTTATTATTTACTTAAAAAAAATAGTTTCATTTTCCCTGGAATTCTACTTAAATTCGCTACGAGAAATTTCGCAGCTCAGTTGTATTAAAATTTGCTTTAATGAAAACCCATTTTAAAAATGGAGTTTTATTTAGTTAATTAAAATAAATTCCTTCGGAAATCAAATTGATTTATTCAGCTTTTTTTAATAGAGAAAAATGTTTACATGTTTAATTATTTCTTTTCGTCTTAATCAAAATAAATAAACCTAATTAAAAGTTATTTTTTTACATGCTTTCAGATCATCAATCATTAAGTAAACTCGCTAGCATAGCAAAAAGCGAAATGAGCAATGAGTAAAGCAAAAGCAAATATGAAAGAATTGCTGTAGTCAGACAAACTTATGAATATATACCTTTCATTAATTGGGGATAGTATAACTTTGCATATATATACACTTACATATATTAAAAAAGCAATTTAATTAAGTAATCCACATTTATTGTTATTTAATTAATTCAATTCCATTGACTATTTT
>JAWMAG010000069.1:5191535-5226535 GCA_037013455.1 Ceratitis rosa | reverse complement strand
GCCAACGCGGCAGATAAATGCGAATTGCTGCTTGCATACGCCTGAGTTTATGCATATTTTTGGTTAAGCGGAGATTTAATGCCTCTCCAAACACTTACACACACACACACACCCAGCCACGCAGGCTACTCAAATATAGCAACATACAAGAGACGCTTGCTAACAAGAGCATACTTGTAGGCGCATTGGCGTACACGCGAGTACAATTAAAATACAATTTTTGTGCACAATTTCAGTGGCGTAATTAATTTTTAATTTCGTATGAACGAATAATTGCACAATGCAACAAGCCAGCGAGCAACAACAACAACCGCAACAACAACAACTGCTAACAGTACAAGCAGCGTACAAGTGAACAGCAGGCAGAATGGGGAAAGTAACAGCAAACAGTGTTGACACGCTACGTGTATACAAACATACGCACAGAAGAGGGGTTATGATCAGCAAGGCGAAGAGGAAGAAGATGAGGAAGCAGAGGAAGAGTGGAAATAGTGCAAGTTTACATGTAAGGCGCTACACGCCACGCCAATGCCGACTAAAGAGCTTTAAATGCAGTAGTCAAAGAAGCAATAAGTGTATGTGTGTATGTGTGTATATATGTTAGTGTGCTTGTGGCAGTGGCAATGGCGTGCAGTCAACGAAATGAAAATATCGAGTACATTCGAAATTGCACACTTGACGCTCACGTACTCACATGCATGCACTAACGTGCCGACATACATACATACATGCACGTACTAGTATATTGGTGCACCACAAAATATCACGCGCACACACGCACACACATAGCTATGTATTTATAGAGCGTCGCACAAATAACGAACAACGAACAACTAGCAACGGGCAAAGCAAGGCAGACAGGCAACAGGCAGCAGCTGGAGCAGCGGCAAGCGCAACAGCACGCACATAAATAAACAAACTACAATGTTGTCAGCGAAAAATTCACAACCACTCGCATGCATGTATGTATATATAGACATGCAGAGAGTTTGCAAGCACAACAGCCAGACATGCTAGCACAGCGCATTGCATTTATGTGTACATTTTACATATATATATTATATATGCATGTATATATATATATGCGCATTTTGTTTTCCTTTACATATGTCTGTATATTTGCTTTTAGTCGTAGTTGCGCGCACACACACACAGCGTATACGCAATCAAAGCAAGCAAACAAGCAAGCAGACAGCCAGGCAGGTCCCGTGCATTGCATACGTTGAGGCGCTGAGACTGCCGAGGTTGCTTGGCACTCTGACTGGTTGTCAGTTTGGCACGAACGTAGACTTAATACAAAGGTATACATGCGCATATTACCTACATGCATATATGTAAGTATGTTTATAGCACTCATGCTCGGCAATTATGTGTTGCACGACAACGACATCAGAAGCATGATTTTCATTTTTTTTGCTTTGCTTTGTTAGTTCAAGCCTTTGTGCAAGGTAAGCGATGAAGTTTAAATTTAAAAATTCTAATAATTTAATTTTATTTAATAAATTTAGACTGTTGGCATTACTCTAAGAACATTTTATTGTACAACTAGACACCGTAGTACCGCCTCTGATTCTCGGTAAGTTGATATAGTAGCGGTGAATGCTTGGAACATAGAACTGGGGTTTGCAGACAAAGCAAATAGTTATGAAACGAGGGGAATCTGTTGTTTTCTGCGACCATCAAGAACTATTGTTGGAAGCAGACTTTCATAGCAGAAGATAGCAAAGCATGAAATCTGGGTAAGTAGAGAAGGATGCACCTTTAATGAGTATCAGGACACGATACGAGCCTCAAGCACAATGAGATAGCTAATAAACTGGCCAAAGTGAGTATATTTTTTAGAACAGAACGTAGCTAAGAACTTCCCAGCATCATTATGGATAGTATAGCAAGCACTAAAAGCGCACTTGTTTTGTCACGCGAGGAGGAGGAAGATACCTTTGTCTATGAAGGTGTAAAGCCACTCTAGAGGTTGAGACTTATTTTTCAAAGTTTATTATAGGAATATAGGAAAACGATTATAATTTCTAAGCAAGCATTTCATTGAACATATATTGAAGTATAAAAACATATTCTTTAATTATTATTTTATTACAAAATGGCGGTGATAAAGTCCATTATTTAAACAATTTTTTTTTTGTTTAAAGGCGTCCACGGGAATAGAAATTCTAGAATAGAATAGAAATTCTATTCTTTTCCCTATATTCCTACAATAAGTTTTTTAAAATGAGTCTATTTTTCAACCTTCAGAGTGGCTTTATCCCTTAAGCGGCTGAGAGGACCCTACGCAAGGAAAATGTTGAAGAACCGAAATGGATGTGTCTATTTTATGCCCAATGATGGAATAATCCAAACAGAAATGGGTAACGAAGTAACTCAAATAGCAACGAACAAGAGATGTTCGCAAAGAGGAGTGTTATATCCGCTTCTCTGGAGCTTAGTAGTAGAATTACTAACCAATAATGGAATCAGCCGCCAATGATATGCAGGGAGTACTTAAACTGCCTTGCTAAAACAGCCATTTACTAAGAAGCTATAAGACATAAGAATAGACAGTGATGTGAAATATCTACGGGTGTTTTTAGTCATCAAACTCACCTGGGAAAGACGCAAATTGCGTAATCAGCAAAACTACAACATCGTTAATGGTATGCAGAATGCTAGCAGGAAAAATCTGGAGATGTACATCCAAAATACTACACTGCATCTATACCATTATAGTTAAACCACCGTTCACATATGGTTCAATAGCTTGGGCAGTTAGAGTTAAGTTGCTCTCAAAATGGCTTCACAGACTAGCATCTCAATTCTTCACATGACCTCACTCCTCTTCATAAAGTGATGGAACAATGACACAAAAGAACACTATTAACGGTTATGAGGGAGGAAGGAAAAAGTAATATCCACCCTGAATGGAACTGAAATAGCCAACCTCAGCAGAGATGAAATAAAAAGAATTGAAAAAATACGACTTTAACTTCATTAGAGCGCTAGGGAAGAAATTAAAATGGAGACAATACCTGATGAAGGCACACGAAGTGCTTCGATCATTTGAGAAGGTGAAGGCTGGAGCCTCAGCGGTATCACAATAGGCCTATTAGCCTAAGTGTACCGCATCAACTCAACTCAAGATCTCATTGCTCGTGGTGGGGGAAAGTGAATGGAGACAAAAGGGTTTGGTAATAGAATCAATTTCGACTCATTTGGGTTCCAGAAACACACAGAAATTAAAGATAATGAAATAACTGACGAACTTGTTAGGAAAGCGGTAGAAACTACCCCTTCAGGATCAGAACACTTCTTTTCTATACATTAGAACGTCCAAGCCTTCATGTCTGTTAGGGCTGCAGATAGGTTTAGGGGTGATCGATGTAATGTAAGAAGAATTGAAGGATCATCGGTCTACTGGATGGTGGCGGTGTAAGTACTTCTTTTGGGATCAGTCCATAGGTATATACAAATGCATGGGAAAGTATTGGCCATAAATCACTATGTAAAGAAGCGAGAAAAAATACCGTCTAAAAGAAGAAAAGTTTTTATTCACTGCGTGCGAAGTCACAAGAACATTGAAGGCAATGAGATAGCCATAGAAAGTATCATTTTAGAACAAGACGTAAAGTAAATCTATCAGTTTTAATCAAAAGAGTGAAGCAAATGCTCGAAGTAATCTTACTTCGTCAGGTGGCAAGACTCTGAGAACGATCCAAGGCCCGCAGAATGGCAAACGCTATGCTCCAAACTTATGATGCTAAGCTTAGAAAGCTTTTACTAGCGATAAAGGCGACGGATTCCAGACTACTGGTAAGATTGTTAAGGAGACATTGCTTTTTGGCGTCGCAGGCCATAGTTTTGTTGGAGAACAACAAGTGCAGGAAGTGTAGGAATGTGTGGAGTCACATAATCTGCGAGTGTATAGCATTCGGCAAGCAAAGAATGTGCTTACTTGACGCAAAAAGACTAAAGGACCTTAATTTGGCATGGGCCAAGGGACAAATAACAACCTGTAAAGTGTAGAGTGTAATATTATAGACGCAATACCGAAAATAATGAAGGTTCGCCGAAAGACCCTGGCTAATCTTGTTTTTTTTTTTTTTTTTTGATTAATTAGAATCTGACCCCATTTTTTCTATCAAGAAGATCTTTGGCTAATTACGAATAATTCATCACCTCTCCACTATGGTTCAAACACGTATATATGTTTATAAGTATTTAATGTAAATTTTATATACACATCTCCATCACTTTTAGACATGAGCACATTTATTGATATCTGTGATGTTCCCATTGTGCTGGCTATTTGCCACTGTGACTTACATGCCAGGCGAAACGTTGAGTTTTCCACCAAAAAGTAAAGAGAAAAATAAAATGAAGTGTATATAAACCGAATACAATTTTTGCGTTCAACCAAGCATTGGCCAGCTTGGCTGATGCAAAAACAATAAAGACGGTTGTCGAAGCTGTATACAATGTAAATATAAATCAATTAGTAAACCGTTAAATTGTGCGCATGGAAATTTTGCACGTGTTGCTTAATTCTCTTTTTTCGTTTTTTTTTTTATTTTATTATTTTCTTTTTATACTGTTTTTCACCAATTTCAATATATTTTTCTTCAATAAACACTCGACAAACCGCGAATTTTCTTTTTTATTATAGTAAGACATAAAAAAATATTTGATAGTATCAATGACTGCCAACAAATACGAAAATCATGCCAAAGTAAGCATGAAAAAAGGAATACTTGAAAACTAAAAGCATGGAGAGTGAGTGCAGACGCCTGCATGTCTGTGACAATGCGAGTTTTTTCATAAGCAATGAAAATTACACTTGAATGGTGATAATATAAATGTATATCTGAGGTAAGCTCAATTGAAATTATGCGCCGTATTGCAAATATCCAAGTAAGTATATTTTATTATTATTATTTCTATATTCTTTATGAAGCACATATAAAAGCACATTTCTTGTTAGATATACGCATATTAATCAGCACAATTCAGGTAGTTTTAAATTTGTATAAAACTAAGCCATACTACTGAGGAATATGGAAAATTTTTTATAGTTTATTTTGCTTTATTTTTTTTTCCTTTACGTTATTTTCTTTAATTCTATTTTTTACTCTATTATATTTTATTTCATCTCAATTTATTTTATTAAATGTTGTTTAATCTTTTTCTTAATTTAATTTAATTTCTTTTATTTTATTTTAAATTACTTTATTTTAATTCAGTTTAATATAGTTTAATTTATTTTATTTTGTTTCATTTTATTTTATTTTATTTTATTTCATTTTATTTTATTTTATTTTATTTTATTTTATTTTATTTTATTTTATTTTATTTTATTTTATTTTATTTTATTTTATTTTATTTCATTTTATTTTAATTTATTTTACTTTATTTTAATTTACTCTATTTTAATTTGCTTTATTTTAATTTACTTTATTTTAATTTACTTTAATTTATTTTATTTTATTTTATTTTATTTTATTTTATTTTATTTTATTTTATTTTATTTTATTTTATTTTATTTTATTTTATTTTATTTTATTTTATTTTATTTTATTTTATTTTATTTTATTTTATTTTATTTTATTTTATTTTATTTTATTTTATTTTATTTTATTTTATTTTATTTTATTTTATTTTATTTTATTTTATTTTATTTTATTTTATTTTATTTTATTTTATTTTATTTTATTTTATTTTATTTTATTTTATTTCATTTTATTTTATTTTATTTTATTTTATTTTATTTTATTTTATTTTATTTTATTTTATTTTATTTTATTTTATTTTATTTTATTTTATTTTATTTTATTTTATTTTATTTTATTTTATTTTATTTTAGTTTATTTTATTTTATATTATTTTATTTTATTTTATTTTATTTTATTTTATTTAATTTAATTTAATTTAATTTAATTTAATTTAATTTAATTTAATTTAATTTAATTTTATTGTATTTTATTTTATTTTATTTTATTTTATTTTATTTTATTTTTTTATTCTTTTTTTTAATTTTTTTATTTTATTTTATTTTATTTTTTTTTATTTTATTTTATTTTATTTTTTTATAGTTTAGTTTATGTTATTATATTTTATATCCTCCTACTTCTAATTTTTCAACTACACCACTTCATGTTTACCACAAAACGACTTGGTAAGATGAGTGGAAATTACTTTTTATTGCCACGTTATATGCCAAGTATATTTTTATTTGAAACTCCTTACTTTTTACATTTTTTTGTCAATGTTGCCAGTCATATTTAGAAACAATATGTGTATATTTATTTATATTTTGATTTGGTTGCTAGGTGTTTAACACACTCGTGTTATTAGCCCAGACGGTGTTATATAGGTTTATATATATATGAAAATTAACATACAAGCACGCATAAGCGAGTAAAATTTGATTTGCAAATATATATGCAGACACATGTAGAAAATATTTGATATATATCAATAACAAAAAAAATAAACCTAGACGAAAAAGTAGACGTCTAGTCTACAAATTCATATATACATATATATGAATATATAATATTAATGTATATTTATTTAGAAAGGTAAAAATACATACATATACAATATATGTACATATGAGAGTATGTTAAAAAATTATATACTCGTATGTCTATGAAGTTGTTTTCGATTTATTAGAAATATGAAATGAATATTTTCATTTATATATGTACCAGGTGTACAAGTATGAAATGTCGTTTTTTTTTTAATCAAAAAACACGTTAAATTTTGTGGAAAAAGAAAAAATCATTTATTCAAAATATTTGCCGTCGCTAGCTACACATTTTTCCCATCTCTCGGGCAATTTGTGGATTCCACGCCAGTAGAACTCATCGTCTTTTGCGGCGAACCATTCATCGAGCCATTTTTTCACACTTTCGTAAGAATCGAAGCGCTGCTCAGCGAGTGCGTGTCCCATCGAAGCGAATAGGTGGTAATCGGATGGGGCCAGGTCTGGTGAGTAAGCCGCATGCGGAAGCACTTCCCAATTGAGTGTTTCCAACGTGTCGCGAACCGCTCTTGCCGTATGTGATGGAGCGTTGTCATGGAGAAAAATGACCTTGTGTTGTCTTTTTTGATATTCCGGTCGTTTTCTCTGAAGCGCACGGTTCAAATTGATCAATTGTTGTTGGTAGCTTGCCGTATTTGCGTTTGAGCATCGTCTTCATCCAATAATGCTTGCAGTTCGGCGTCTTCGAACCTTTTTGGTGGTTTTCCGTGCTCTTTGTCGTCGACGTCAAAATCACCACTTTTGAAGCGTTGAAACCACCGTTCACACGTTTTCACAGTTGGTACTTGTTCGCCAAAGGCTTCAACAAGCATTCGGTGCGATTCCGCAGCTGTTTTCTTCAAATGAAAACAGAAAATTAACACTGTCCGCGTTTGCTCTTTATTCGGCACGAAACTCGACATGTTGACTGCACTGAGAGTAAACGATAATGACGCTCGATTCGCGCAAAACTATGGTGGTTCGACAGTCAAGGTTGACACTTCACAAGGTCAAAGTTTTATGACAATCGATAAATATTTACGTTTGCGAGACATCTATATGTTCGAACCGACATTTCATACTTGTACACCTGGTATGTACATATCTTCAATGGGTTATTTTCAAAGGATAAACAAATGATTAGTTTTATTATGAAGCATTAAAAATGATGGCACCCTGTGGGGCCAAAATAGATTAAAAATCTGTATATTTTAAAAATATATTACTTTATATCTGTGTTTAAACAAATATCTGTTTTAATTTAGCTATAAAATCCATCAATCAAAACTAGTATGTAGGTATGTATGACAAACAAAAAAAATATTTTAATTGACAGAATTTATAAAACAGATTACTGCCTTTGATTTTTGTTACAAAAATGGATTTGAAATCAATTAAAGTTGATTTTCCAGCGATAATAACAGCCACCCCTGGCAAAAGTATTAGTTATGCATGTATTAGTGTAATATTTGTATTAGCTTAGAATATTCAAAATATGTTTTGCAAAATTTACAAATTTATTATTCAAACATAATGGCTCTCTTGAGTGCGCATACAAAATATAAGCTGAGAATAATTATCAGATATTCGCAAAATTTACAATTAATTCATTTTGATATAGATACGCGTGTTTATATACATATGCATACGTGTATGTCATATAATAATACACAAATTAAAAATTTTTAATATTTTGCTGGATATTTTGATTGTGTTTTCAATAATTTTAGGAATTTAAAAATTATTTCTTTGTAGTTTTATGCTGTGCTAGTGAAAAATATTTGCAAATAACTTTTCCAAAAAAAATTAATTAATAAAAATTTGCACAATGAATTTCATTCCTTGAATTATACAAACTACACGTATACTTTATATTATTTATTTATATTTATAAAAAAATTAAATTATTTTATTTAAAAAAAATTATATATTTTTAAAACCGTATTTCATAAAATTTATGGCTACTAAAAATGGTCTTTCATAACTTTTATTATTTATAAAAAATATCATTTTCTTAAATTAAATAAAAAAAAAATTTTATAAAATTTATTTTTATAAAAAATTATGTTTTAAAATTAATTTTTACAAAGAAGAAAAACTATTTGATAAAACTAATTTTTCGTAAAAAATTTTTGTAACTTTTGTTAATTTTATTTGATAATAAAAATATTTTTTTAATATTATTTAATAAAAAAAGTAATAATTAAAATGTATGTAATATATGTACTATGTGGTAGATGAGCTAGAGAGAGAAGGTACCACTTTAACTACAATAAACTCCACGCACATCTCGGATATACCCTTGTCTGGCTGGCTTTCAGAATCATATAGCTAAACGAAAGAACCTGCAGCGTGCCTAGACAGCTTTGGCCTACGTAGTACCCTAAAAGTTCAAGAAATCTTGTCTTCCTAGAGCGATTCACCATTAATACAACAACTGGTACACTAATTGGGCACTATTTAATGTGACTTCACGGTGGGATAATGAGATAGTGCATCCATCACTGGACATTGTGCGACATAAATATCTAGAATATTACTTCTTTGATTGACTGACTGACATAGCTACGGTTAGTATAGGCAAAATGGTATGCTCGACTAACCCATATCAGATAATTCATACCCAGATTATGACAAAGCCTTCGTCATAACTTTGCTTCTTCGAAACTTCATAGTATAGGAGAGGAGGTTTTTCGAAGAAAATAATTTTTTATATTGATGCCACTGCATTCTCACTACGGAAAAAAATTGCTTCCTCATATTCACTTTTCAAAAGTTGAAAAATTCGTACGTAAAATTTTAAATTTCACATTTGGCATTAACTAATTAATTTTATTTATTTATACCATTAAAAAATATTAATCGTATCTTTTATTAATCAAAATTAATATCTTGAACGCACACACACTTTTAATTTAATAAAAATTATTTAAATTAAATTTAATCAAGTTTTCTGCGAATTTCTACGCATTAAAATTGAATTTTTGATAAATTCGCAACACACACTCATAATTAAAAATTAATTCTGTGATTTGCTTGTTGAGCTCAGAAAATACTTACTAATAACTTTTTCCATTTTTAATTTAAATAATTAATTTTTTGAAATTAATTAACCCGAAATAAACTCAACATATTTTCAAACCAGAGAAATGTAATTAACAAATTTATCAATATTTTACATCTGAATGCTCTTTTTCAAGCAAAAAAAATTATTCAAAAATTGGTAATCAATTACTTTAAAGTTTAAAGCCAAACGAAGTTTTTAGAAAATAATTTAAATCATTTTCGAAATACACAATGCCATTTCTAACGCAAACGAATATTTTTGTAACATTTTACATATACAATTCTTTCTAAATTTATTGCTGCAATATGTAAATTTGTTGCCACCAAAATCACAAATCACACACTTGATCAAAAATACACTACTCATATTTCCAGACATAGAAAACAATAAATCAAAGCAATTCATTTTTTATTCAAAAGACAAAGCAATTAATCAAAAACGCAGCACTTGCACATATTTTCATTTGAATAATCGCCAAATAGAACCTAGACGAAATACGCATGGAATAGAAAAAAAATAGTATATACAATAAATTAGTATAAAAACATTAAAAAAGTTAAAAACCACACTGAAATTAAATTTATTAATAAAAAAATTAAAACTTAAAAAACGATTTAAAATTATTAATAAAATCAAATACAAAACAACCAAAATTAATCAAATAAATTAAAATGAATGAAATGAAATAAATAAAATAAAAAGAAAAAAATAAAATGAAACAAGAAAAATAAAAGAAAATAGACAAAATTAGAATAAACTAAATTAAAATCAAATAAAACCGTAAAATAAATTATTAGAAATTAGTACTAAATAAAATAAAATTAAAAAGCAAAACATAACTAAAAATATTAATTAAAGAAAATAAAATAAAATCACATAAACAAAATATTATAGAAAAAAAAATAAAATATAATAAATTTGAATAAAAAATTAAATGGAATAAAATAAAAAATAAATAAAATAAAGGTAAATAATAGAAAAATATACAAATGAAATAAATACAATAAATAATAATAAATTAAGTAGAATAAAAACACAAAACCAAATAAAATAAGCAAAAAACAAATAAAAAAATGAAATAAAATAAAAACAAATTCAAAAAAATAAATGAATAATATTAAATTAAGTAGAATAAAAGTACAAAACAAAATAAAATAAAATAAGCAAAAATCAAATAAAAAAAATAAAATAAAATAAAATAAAATAAAATAATATAAAATAAAATAAAATAAAGTAACGCAAAATAAAATAAAATAAAATGAAATTAAATTAAATAAGCAAAAATCAAATAAGAAAATAAAATAAAATAAAATAAAGTAAAGCAAAATAAAATAAAAAATTAAAGTAAATTAAATTAAATAAGCAAATATCAAATAAAAAAATAAAATAAAATAAAATAAAATAAAATAAAGTAACGCAAAATAAAATAAAATAAAATGAAATTAAATTAAATAAGCAAAAATCAAAAAAGAAAATAAAATAAAATAAAATAAAGTAAAGCAAAATAAAATAAAAAATTAAATGAAATTAAATTAAATAAGCAAATATCAAATAAAAAAATAAAATAGTCTAATAAACATAAAATAAAGTAAAATAAAGGAACGTAAAAAAATTAAATAAAATTAATTAAATTAATAAAGAAATAATAATATAAACGAAAATAAAACAAATTTAAAAGATAAAAAATAAAATAAAACCAATTTTCTTAAATTGAATAATATAAATTGAAATTAAGTAAATGATTTAATTAAATGAAATTCAGTTATTTAAAAAATGTTAAGTAATTTGAATTTAGTTAAAGAAAACAAATATAAAATAAGCATAAGTTCATTAAAAAATTAAAACAAAAACAATGGGAGAATAGTTAAAATGTTTATAAAACAAAATAAAATAATTTAAAAAGTTATATAAGTTAAAATATATTAAAGCTAATTAAATAAAAAATTTTATTAATATTAGATTAATTAATTCATTTTAATTTAAACAACCTATATTAAGTTTTATAAAGCAAAAATTATAATAATAATAAATTAAAAATAAAATAAAAAATGAATCAATATAAACAAAGTGGAATGAATTAAATAAAAAAAAAAAACTGAATAAAATTTATTGAATTTTATTTATTTCTAGTTTAATTGTATTAAAATTAACAAAATTTATTTACACAACAATTGTTAAATTAAATTAATTAACCATGAATTAAATATAATAAATCCAATAAAATAAAAACTTTTTGCTGATTTTTTAATGTTTTTAAAAACAAAATCAGAATTATAATAAATCGGTTAAATTAAAAAATATGAAAAATTCAAAATCATACTAAATTAGTTTAAAAAATTTAAGATGAAAAAAATAATAAATACTTAAAAAATTAATTAAATAAAACAAAATTAAATTAAATTAGTTAAAAACAATTGAAAACAGTAAAACAATATAATTACAATATTATAAGTGAATTCGAATCGAACAAAATTACTGAATAAAATTAATTAATTAGATAAACTATATGAAAAAAAAATTTAAAAAATAGTTAAATTAAGATAAAATAAAATAAAAAATGAATAAAGGATAAATAATAAACAATATGTGAAATTAAGAAAAGTTGTAAATTTATTAAGGTAATTAAATTTAATTAATTAAATAAACTATATGAAAAAAAATTTAAAAGTTAATTAAATTAAGATAAAATAAAATAAAATAAAATAAAAAATGAATAAAGGATAAATAATAAACAATAAACAATAAATGAAATTAAGAAAAATTATTAAATTTATTTAAATAATTAAATTTAATTAAAACAGAATTATGTAAAATGAGACAAAGTTTTAGAAATATTAATTCATTAGCATTATTATTGAAGCAGCCGATATTTTTTAATATGCATAATTTTTGTGTGTTTATATTCGACAAAAAAAAACAAGCAAAAAATGTTTATGATGAAAAATTAAATATAGGAAATTACTTTATAAGCGCACCTTTTCCTTTTGTCAGCTTTTCACGTGTTCTATCACTGTTGTTTTGAACAAATTTTACAACTGCAAGTATGTCATTTTACTGCTGCCTTTTTACTGTTTCGCAATTTATACGTTAAAGTGCACAATTCTTTCCAAGTAATTTGTGGGCGATTTTGCTTCGAATTTGTTTGCTACTATTCACTCTTCAATATTAATAATTTTTAAATTTTAATTAGGCTTTAAAAAATTTTCAATATATTTTAATTTGATTTTTTGTTATTTCCGAAAATTTTCATATGAATTCAGGCCAGACAATTATTCAATATTATAATTTATTTGCAAAATCACTAATTTTTCTTCAAAATTTCCCACTACTATTATTTTTATTTATTTATTTTTCAATAATTATCACTCCCACAAATTTTGCTTTCAATTTGTTTTATAAAATTTCCATAATTTTTTCCTCTCACAAATACTCAACGTCTAATTTTCACTTGATTGAGACATTCGAGGCCACACAATCAACAACGAAAAAAAACGGTCTCCTGACACTTGCTGCCACGCGATTTGCCTAACAAGCTGTTCGCCACTTCACCTAGAAGCTATTTCGCTTTTGATGCTGTTTGTCTGCTGCCACTGCTGCTTTACTAGCTTTCACTGCTTTTTCAACACAGAGGTTTCCACAACACTTGACTAGATACTTGAGTGGCTGTTATCTATCCATCTATCTATCTATCTATCTATCCAGCTGCCAAGCAACACTTGGAAATATCTTTAAATGCACGTATATATTTTCGAGATATGTATGTACGTATCTATGTGTATATGCGAAGTTTACGGAGTTATATACACACAAGTACGGAAATCAGCAGACTGTCAGACTTCACAGAGAAATTGTCGAAATCAGCAGAAATATTGTGGGAATAGCAGGAATATTATGGGAATCGTGTATATTTTCGCAGCAGGTTGTCGTCGTTTTCACTCTACACGCACGCACGCACAAAATCACTCGTTGTGGAGGAATTTTTGTGTATATTTTACTTTTGCTGATTTTTCACTTTCTAATAATTGCACTGTTGTTAACAACAAAATTTTTATTTATTTTTTTTTTATTTTATTTATGCACAATTTGATTACTTGGAATTTTTATTGCGAGGATTTCATGAGCATGAGGAATAACTTTATGCTTGATTTAATGGAAAAGTGGCAAATTTTCGCCTTGCTGTAGCGTTGAATGCCTTATTTATGTGTGAAAAGACATGCGAGTGCGCCTTGAAGTATGCAATAAATTTTGTTTTTATAAAAAATTTTGCTTAAATCTGCACTGTACGAGTGCGGCGTGTTTATTTCGCATTAAATTCACAAAATTTTCGAATTAATTTCCATACACACTTTTTAGGAATTTTTTTTTTTTAATTTTTTCGAAAAAAAATTTCTACACAAAAATATTTCGCTGGCACCTCAGTGGCTCGCACAAGCTTTAAAGGCTATTTCAGATTTTCGTACTTCTTCAATTGTACAACTTTTACTGTTGCGTTCTAGTTGCTGACTGTGCATTGCATGCAACGCAGATTTCAAACTTTAGCAAATTTCTTCTTCTTATTCTTCTTCTTTTTCTGCGTTTGCTGCTTATGCCACACACACACACAGCTTGTGTACGTATGTATGTATGAAAGTATATATGTATGTGTGTGTGAATGTGTGTATATGTCACGCGTAGTACTTTCTTAATTTCTTCTTCTCTGCAACTACAACACAAACAAACGCTCAACTACTAAATACAAACAAGCTACAACTGTGCTACAGCAAAATACACCGACGTGATCGACCGTTGCATTACACAAAATGCGTCCTTACTCGTTGTACCCAAACGACTTAATGCGCTCAGCATCGCTTTCCAGGCGTAGATGGACCGAAATGGAGAAAATTCAAAGGCAGCAACACCAGCAGCAGCAGCAGCAGCAGCAGCGCTGCTTATAAAACATACGTATGTATATGCAAATAAATTGTCTGGTGAATTCACCCACACACTAGAGCAACGCTCAAACGCACTAAAAAAGTTTACGCTACCGAAAAGCACAAAAAAAACTCAGCAAATCAGCTCACTCAAGTTCTCACTCAAAATTGTTCAACAAAAACTTTTTGAGCATTTTCCCAACCAAACATTCATTCATTCATTTTTAGCCTGTATCCTGTGTATATGCTAGCCAACCAGCCAGCCAGCCAGCCCGCCCGCCGATTGTGAGTCGTTTGACAGGCGCGAATCCTTTGTCCGAAGTGCCAAGCGCTGCTGCGCCGCCTACGGTGGCGCAGCAGCGGCAGTAGCGACGGCACGAGCAACAACAGTTATTCTGCAGCTCGCCACAGCAGTGGGTTAGTGGGTCTCAGTCATAGCCGTGGTGTGGGTGTGAGCAGGTGGTCGTGCAAAGGTTGGCAGTAGCAGCGGCAGCAGCAGCTGACAAGGGTAAAATGTAAACAGCTGCAGCTCTTCCAGCGGGTTTGGGTTTGATGGTGGAAAAGCGCTCAAAAGGTTGTTGAGTGAGTTTCACAGCGTAAAGTGTATACTCAGAGAATGCATTGCTCTCTGAGTTTTGAACTCTCTTTATGAGAATTAAGCGAAATTTTAAAGTTGAGTGTAATTTGACTGCGTGAGAGCAGTGAAATTTGAATTTGAATTTGCACTCGAAAAGCAAACAATAACAACAATACGTAAATTTAATTTTAAGCTTCGTTTACATGCCAGTTCATGTGTATTGTAGTTTTGTTGTTTTAGCTGCGAAAAGATGAATGAACTTGAAGGACATTCTACATTCTTTAAAGGATTATTTAAAAACAAATAAAAAATTTTAGAAAATAAAAAAAAATAAATAAAAAAATAAAACTAAAAAATAAATAAAAATATAAATAAAAAAAAAATAAAAAATAAAAATATAAAAATAAAAAAAAATAAATAAAAAATAAAAATAAAAAAAATAAATAAAAAATAAATGAAATCTAAAAAATAAAAAAAAATGGAAAGAAAAATTTTGAAATGAAATATAATTAATAAAAATTATCTAGGATTTTGTTTTGTATTCTTGAAGGCGTTAAGCCAGATAATTTTTGTTTCAATCCATCCTTCATTAACTTTACCTAATGCCGGTTAAATAATTAGATATCGGGAAATATTACAGAAGTAACATTTCTTGGTTGGTAAAAATCTGGGTTGTTCAGATTTACAGCTGTTGACAGCTAATTAGAAATGATGTTTATTTTAAATTGAATGATCTTTTTTTTCGTGCTTTTTTGCACGAATTTTCATAATTTCTTTTCTAATTTTATTTAAACATACACAAAACTTAAAATCATATTTCAGGCAATTTATGCAAAATTAATTTTTAGATATTTTTTTTTACAAAAACATGTGAAGTCCATGAATTGAGTGCGACACCGAATTAAAACGAAAATGTTTTATCAGAAAAAAATAATGATATTAAGATAAGATGTTTACTTTTAGTTAGTATTTGGATCCATAACACTTCTGCTTCAACACTGCCTGATGTTATAAGATTTCGACAGCGCGCCACTGATAGTGCTAGCCATACCGTTCTTACTTCCTTAAATAGGACATACAATTTAGAATTATTTTTAACACCACCCTTCAAACATCACCCAAGAGAGTTCAAGTTTGGAGTGGATGATGGCCATTTTAAAACATTGATGGAGTTTTTGTTAACTTTGCGGTGTATTTGGATCGTTATCCTGTTGAAATTTCCATATAACAGGCAAATTCTCCCCAGCCCAAGGTAACATGACATTTTCCAGTATGTCGACGTATTTCTCCTGATTTAAAATTCCATTTATCCTATAGAGTGTACCAACACCATTCCAGAAAAAACATTCTCATATCATGATTGATGCTCCACTATGCTTCACTAAGCATGAAACATTGGGAGGTTTAAATTCTTGGTTAATGGGCCGTCGAACATACCTCCGACCATCAGGAATAATGCGGTTATTTTTGTTTCATAGCTCCAAACGATATACTTCCACTGAGAACTGGCAAATCTTACCCGTCGCTTTCTTTGGATTTTGGTCAGAAGCGTTTTATTGCGTGCTGCTCTTCCATAAAGTCCAGATTCGACCAAACGCAGTTATTCTATTCGATATTTGAACAGTGAACTCATTCTGAATTTCACGTTGAATGTCCGTAGAACTGTTTTTTGGTCTATTTGCGAGATCCCTGCTATCCCGTCGTCTACTCCTGAAAAATCATCTTTTTGGAGCATTTGACTTGCTTCGCAATTTGATTGTATGACTTTCCAGCTCTACGAATGTCAAAAATAGAGCTGTTTAATGAAGGTATACAATCTTGAGATAAAAATTTTAATTGGGAAGTAATAATAGTACTTGAAATGCACAACTACAAATAGGGGGGCATTGGACCTTCAATTTATTCTAATCCACCTCCGAACGGCCGAGGTAGTTTTACGAGGAGCTTTCATGTCCGAAATACATTTGGAAGGCTTGGCATTCCCTACCGAGGGTCGACGGCCATTAGTAAGATTCACTTGCTAACAATTCGGCTGTTGCGGCCGCCTGTGTCACCATAGACAAATTATTGAACTCTTCACCCGCATCATAACTTGCAGTACCCGAAAGGGATTCAATTTAACTAAAGGTAAAGTGGTCGTTGCGCCAAAGGCCAATACTTTTTTTCTAAGTCGTTTTCGTGGTTAGGGCGCGCAAAAACAGAGAAGATGTGCTAACGTCTCACTGATGTCTCTCCCTACATATCTTGCATTCCTACATGTGTCAGTGCTCACTTTACACGCATGTAACTCTAGTAGGTTGAGACTTAGCATTAGCCTTACAATCACCTACTGCCTCATCGCGGTTATCTGTACAAAAGCTGCCTTTAACCTCTATTGATACCTGTGCTTATGATTTTGAAGGTCTTGCGTGCCGACAAACCATTACAACTCACTCTTATCCATCTCCATCCAACCCCTTCGTCTTTTTCCATGTACAAAGTCTTCACCACTTCTCTTAAAACCTGTTCTGTCCGGGTCCTCCACAATGTTCTTATGACCTGAACCTCTGAAGTTATGCAGTTGCTTCATTATAACCATCCCATTTTCGGCTTCCTTACTCCCAAGAATATTTGCCGATGTAATATACTGTGAGTACTGTTCCGCTCAGCAGTTTTCAACACAGCGCAGATTTTCCTGGTAAATACTGCAGTAAACTGCCAGTCTGAAGGTTTGTCTTAGGTCTAGCTGGAATAAATTCCAGCACCTACCCTGTCAGCCATCTTTGCTCCGTCCGTACAAATTTTTTAAGCTGTGTTAGTAGACCCAATTTTAGTTAAGCCTGAAACCTTTTTTCCCACACAAAGCCTAGGGTTTTGCAATCTTTTCTGTCTGTTATTCCTTTACCTACTGCAACCATTTCGTCTGCACTTTTATACAAAAGCTTGTTTCACAGTTGAAGTGTTTCTCTATAAACTAGCTTAATAAGTCTCTTCCACTCCACCTTTTTCCTTCTAGATCTCGTGTTTCTTTAGATTAAAATGTAATCAACTAATCACTTTCTTAGATGTCTTTCAGTTCGTCAGTAATCTTAAGTGTTATACTAAGTGGATCCAACAACCTTTGGCCTCAAATCACTCAGACAAAAATGCTTTTTTCCCCTTTAAAGTTCATAGAGATTCTGTTTATACCAAACGAGCAACATATCAACTATTTCGGAGTAACTCTAGGCAATAACAAAATTGTTGAGCCGGAGCAATATGTGAGAGGATGAAAGGCAAGCAGTACAGGAAAGTGTGAACAAAATAGTCTAAGTAACTTCTTGCTAGGAAATAATAAAACTACCTTATCTCCAACTATATTTAACCTCTATCTTGCACTACAAAAAATCAACAGTTCTGTGTACGATGTAGTAGCTAACCTGCCTTACGTAACCTTCCTTATGTCATCTTTATACCAGTACTAAGTGATTTTTAATACAAAAAAAAAATATATATTTTCCTGCAAAAAAGTTACACTACTTTCTTATTTATTATGTACATGATTTAAATGAAATATAGCATTTAAAATATGAGTATATAAATTCATTCTTAAACGATTTCCACTGCTGCCACAAGTGGCTGCTTTAAAAACTCAAATATATGTATAAATACATACATATGTATACTTATTAACAATCTAGTTACTGACATTGTACACATACTCAATACGAAAACAATTTTATGAAATGGTATGATATACATAAAACTATTCTCTCTTAAATTTTCTCTCTCTATGGAATATTACTATGATTCTCTTCCATTGTTTGTATGTAGTTTTTCACTCAAATCTCTTAGTTTTAAGTTTTCGAATTTTACTCAAAATTGTTTAATATTAAATGTATTTTGCTCTCTTGTATGTATGCATATACTCGTACGCGTATGTATTACATATGTGCTTTTTGCTTTATCAATTTTGTTGCGTATACGCACTGTCACACATTTGAATTTCGTGTACTTTGTAAAGATATTTGACATATCCATAAACAAAATTATACAATTATATGTATGGGTGTGTAGAATAGTAGTTGAACACTTTCACATTATATTTTATATATATATATATTATTTAATATTGGGTTTTTATCAATTTTGTTTCATATTTTTGATTAGACATATTTATATAGTTCATTTTGTTATTAATTTATTTCATTTATTTTATTTTTTTATTATTTTTTTGCTATTTATTAATCTATTTATTTATTTATGTATTGTATTTATTCATAATTTATTTAAATAATTAATTTATTTATTGTATATTATTATTTATTTGCTTCTAATTTAATTATTTATTTCTTTATTTTGTATTTTATTTATTTATTTAATAAATTAAATAATATTGGGTTTTTATTAATTTTATTTCATATTTTTGCTTAGACCATTTATCTAATTCATTTTGTTATTCTTTTATTACATTTATTTTAGATTTTTTTTTATTATTTATTTGTTATTTATTAATCTATTTATTTTTTTATTTATTTATTTTAATTATATATTATTTATTTTTGTATTATATTATTTATTTATTGTATTAATTCATAATTTTTTTTAAATAACTAATTTATTTATTTCTTTAGTTATATAATTTTTTTATTTATTATTTAATAATGTATATATTAGTCATTTTATATATATCATATTTTTTGATTTATTTATTATTTATTTGTTAATTATTTATCTATTTATTTATTTATGTATTTATTTTAATTATCTATTATTTATTTATTTATTTATTATATTATTTATTTATTTAATTTATTTAAATAATTTATATATTTACTTATTTAATTTTTTATTTATTGATTAATTGTATATTATTTTTTTATATACGTGTATATACTGTTTAGTTGTATATTATTTATTTGCTTATAATTTAATTATTTATTTCTTTATTTTTATTTTTTTTATTTATTTATTTAATATAATGATTCATATTTTTGCTTAGACCTATTTATTTAACTCATTTGTTAGTAATTTATTTCGTTTATTATATATTTTTATTTATTTATTATTTGTTTGGTATTTATTTATTTATTTATGTATATATTTTAATTATTTATTATTTATTTATTTGTTTATTTATTTATTTATTTATTTGTTTATTTATTTATTTATTTATTTATTTATTTATTTATTTATTTATTTATTTATTTATTTATTTATTTATTTATTTATTTATTTATTTATTTATTTATTTATTTATTTATTTATTTATTTATATATTTATTTATTTATTTGTTTATTTAATTTTATTATTTACTGATTAATTGTATATTATTTTATATATATATACTGTTGAGTTGTATATTATTTATTTGCTTATAATTTAATTATTTATTTCTTTATTTTTTTTTTATTTATTTATTTAATAAATTAATTTTATTTATCCGTTTAATAAATTATTTATATAAATTTTTATTTTATACCCTTTTCAATTATTTTTTTACTTATTTATTTATTTACTATATAGTTTTGTATTACTTTTTATTTACTAATATATATATAAACATTTATTTTTTTTCTGTTCATTTTAATTATTTAAAATTTATTTATTTATTTACTTATTTATTCATTTGCTTATGTATTTATTTTATTCACTTAATTGTTTATTTACTATTTTCTTTTATTAATTTATTTATTGTTTAATTGTATAATATTATTTGTTTACCTCTTTATTAACTTATTTATTTTTATTATTTATTATTTATTTATATATAATTATTTACTTATTTATTAGTTAATTTTTTTATTTAAGTACTTTCCATGTTTGAATTTACCTATTTGCTTTATTCATTTATTTAACTATATATATTACTATTTACTTTTTTATTTATTTTTTATTTATTTCTTTATATATACATATATAATTAATTTGATTTTATCTCATTTTTTGATTAATAGAAATTGTTATAAATTTCCACAGAAAAACCCTAGAACCTGGTTTACCTCACTTAGAGCAATATTGTTAAATTCATTAGTAAAATGACCCGGAGGCCTGACTGAAACTTTTGCATTTCTCCTATCATATTCTTCAAGAGGTCATGAGATTTTTCTGACCGTTTCTTTCCTTGTGTTTCGCCCAACACTTTTAATATTTGTAATATCAATGTGTACTTTATAAAAATAGTTAAATAGTATGAATATCTGCATCTACGAGTAACTTCTGAAGAAATTCTCCAATACATATATATAATTTCAGGTAGAGACGATTTTTAGACGATTTTCATGAAATTTGAAATTGATTTGTTATTTCTGTTTAACCCACGAGCATCCACAGTTTGAAAGCCCTTGGGGGTGTTCAGTACGTTACTTTCTGTCATGGGATGGCTAAAAAATATTTATATATTTATTAATAAAAATATTCATTCGCTTGGTGGTACTAGAGTCAATATATTTATATAGTATTTATTTTTTGATAATCTAATAATAAATAAATTAGTTAAGGAGGTTGCCCCTCTGCAGGGAATGTCAACCGGAAAGGGAAAACCATCAAGCAGTTTAAAATCATAATTCCATCAATTTCAAAAATAAAATAAAAAACCACAACGGAAGGCCATCTTAAATTACTAGGAGCCTTAAACATAGTTTCTTTAGGTATATCTGAGGAAAGCTTTTTAAATATTACCACTCCCCTTATATAGGAGATTGAGATACAATGTCTAGTGTTAAATGTAAATGATGTAGAGAGAGAAGGGGTCTAAATCACCTTCTATACTTTCAAAACAGCTATTGGTGAAAAAGGTAAATTACGTCTCAATATCAGCTCCTTAATCATTAAAAGGATATCTTCAACAATATTTGATGTGTGATGTATGTAAATATGTATGTATATATGTAAATATTAAAAAATTCGCTTTTATTATCTATACACTCATACACTCGTATTTACATTCATTTGCACATAACTAAATGAAAATTTTACACCTGTTTGAACTGTATTACTTGAGTACTTGGGCCAAGGACAAGTTTTGAGTATGACGCTTTTTATTGTATTTGCAACAATTGTTGCTCTCATACATATGTACATACATACATATATGCATATGTAATATGTGCATTCACATACACAAACACACACACACAAACTAACAACAAAACTTGTAAGCATCTTCACATTCACACAAATGATCTACAACAAAAACTGCTCACGCACACCACTCCAATTGTTGATGATGTAGCATAGTAAAATAAACAATGGCTCTTGCTGAAATAACACGAAAGTCAAAACCAAAATAAAAACAATGAATTTCAAAAAAAAAAAACATAAAAAAATGGAAAAAAACTTGTCGAAACAGCAGGAGCAAGTGAGTAGAAGTGTTACATTGAAAATATTGAAATAAAAACAACAACACAAAATACTCATGTAAATTTTTGTTGCTTTTCAGTTTCACTCATTCATTGACTAACACTCTCATTTGTATGTTTGTTTATTTTACAACAAAAAAAATACCCTGCCAGATTTCAGTAAAAGTTTATGAGATATTTTATGCTAGTCAATATTTTATTATCAGCATTGTTTTATGTTTATCAAGATTTGAAGCTTATCAACGTTTTATGTCAAGCCATACTTTGTGTCAAACCATATTTTATGTTAGGTCATATTTTATGTCAAGCATTTTTTTCATTCGACCAAAAGTCGCTTCAGCAGTTACAAAGGCCAATTGTGTAATATATACATATAATATTTTATGTCAAGCCATATGTTATGTCAGCTCAGCTTTTAAGTCAATTCAAATTTTGTATAACAAAATTTTTTGGCAAACCATATTTTATTATTAATCATGTGCCGATGTAACCAATAAAGAAACAACTGAGGGCGAGCTAGGAAGAGTATGAAAGTATGAAAGTATGTACTTTGTCCATAATATTCAATACTTCGATAAACGATTCTTTTTTCGATTAGTAGCTTAAATATTCGTGAAAAACTCCTTTCCAAATTAAATTTATGACTTAATTTTTGTATTCATGTTGCTCACACAATAATTCCAAGTGGCCCTTCTTAAGATATCACAATCACTCCATTGCTTTTGTAACTACAGACTGTGTAATAGCACAATTCATACAGTAGCTTTCAAAATCTCGTTCAGCTTCCTTTGTGTAAAACCGAGCTACCTTCATCGCGACATCCGTTTTTCGCGTTAAAAAGTTTAAACAATTTTTCGTTTCATAAGAACTTATTATACATACCGGTGGAGAATATCAACTACTTTTGTATATACACCACTTTGTTAGTCTTAATTTTGTCGAAAAATATAGCGAATGAAAGGAAACTGTCTTTGCGCGTGTATACATTGAATTCAGCTGACATAAGTCAAATAGTGGCTTTCAAACTGTGGCATTGTACATTTCCGTCGCCTATTACATACCCGCTCACAGCGATCCTAGTGTCATTATTGTATTTCCGTTTTACTTCTTTACAAAAGAAAAAATAACGGCGACTGGAAATTTTCAGCAATCATTTAGGTACCAAACCATTAAAAATCAATAGAAAAGAAAATAATAGTGTATATAAAATCGACTAACACTTTATTAACAACATTTTACGAATCTATATTGCAAATTTTTCTAAATAAAAATATCTCAGATATTTAAAAATTTACTAGCAAAAAAAAAAATGTTGATATTTGAATATTACGCTTATGTAAAAAATACATATAGCAAACTGTTTTCTACTCCATTCACTGGTTATTGCTATTGTGGTCGGCTTGCAAGACGCTGCTTATTCACCGGACTTCAGCTTTGATGCAGTGTTCTTGCTGCCATGCGAAAATGCTACATTGGCAATATGCTTAGCTGGAGCTACACTTTCATGCTTTAAATTTACTTGTTTGTTGGATTTTGTACACTTTTGTGGTTCACACTCTAAATTTTCTTCCTTAATATCATCCTCCTCGGTTTCAGAATCGTCCTTCTGCAATGAAAAATGTTAAGTAATCGGTATAAACCATTAATATAATTGCGTGAAAATCATTATTTACTTAACGATTAAGTTCCATTAAGTGGTTGTGCAAACTTTTCGTATTTGTTTTTGTTTTTTTTGGTGATTAGAATTAGTACCTAAATTCGACTTGATTTTCACACATTACATACATATGCACAAACATATATTAACATAAGAGCAAGAGCAATAATTAAATACTAATTTAATAGATATTCCTTTTAATTATTACAATAATTATTCATTTTTGTTTATTTGGCTTTCACAATGTCACAGTCTTAAATTACCCTTTCCCTGCATAGCGCTTCTTCTAGCAGGTTGGCGCATATTTAGGGTAATCCTGTAAGATGGAGGAGAACGGATGTGTATATACAATTACAAAAGAGTCAATAATTCACAGAATTAAACCAAAAGAGCTATGCTACAGTCATAAAAACTAATTAAAAAAAGTGTTTAAAAATAAATAAATTATTGGAAAACATAATGCGAATATTCGGTTTTTTCTTTAACAAAAATCCAGTAAGCACGATTATAAGAAGCTGAAGCGGTAAATATGTAAATACATAAATTTTGTACATCTATTCGGCATGTATTTACAATTTACCATATATAATATATATTTTTGGTAATGCAATATGCTTTGTTCAAAATTAGTTAAGTTTTAGTAAATGACGTATATTTGTTTTACCACGTACACACCTTCTGCAAATACTGACGACGTGGCGGCATGGTCAAATGCAAAACACAAGTCGATGCATCGTCAAAGATGCATGGTACTGGTTCCTGACATACAACACCGCTCTTCTCCACCTCACAGGCATGGTAAAGTATCTGCTTCTTGTCTTCCAAAATATGTTTGCGGCAGAATTTACAGCAAGGCAAGGCCCTTTCACCACACTTAACACCACCTTCTGTGTAGGCACACTTCGTAAAACCTGGACCTTTATGGCTGTAACCTTCAGTAGCGCGTGAACGTTTTTCTTTAAATTTTTTATAAAGCACAGCCTCAACACCGTAACGACGATGATAAGTATTTAGTGCCTTAAGCTGATCATACAATTTACGCTCCCGTGGCGTATCTTTCAATTGATCATGTATGCTGCCTAGTGTTTTTGTAAGAAAAAATATTGATATTATTGGAAAAACAAATTTGAAGCAAATTTAACTTACAAAGAATTTCACGTTCTTTACGTAATGCTTGTAAATAGCGACGCCGGCGCTCCTTTAGCGTATGATGTAAGCTGTTAATTTGATCAATGTACAGGCCTTGCAGTTTTGTCAGCTTCGATTCGGCAATATGGAGCGTCTCCTCACGTGTGTATATGCCAGCATGTCTATTTAACAGTACATAACGTAATTAATAATTTCTGAATAAGTTCATTCAAAAGAATATGAATGAGCGCCACTTACTTCAACAAATCTTCATTTTGCGAACAATCACTGTCATCGTCGGACTCATGAAATTCACGGCCACGTGCAGTGTTATTAAGGCTGGCTGGTTCATTATCGCCACTAGAGCTATCAGAGGCATAATCCAACAAGCGCCGTCGTTTTTGAAGGTTAGACAGCACCGTGTTAAGACTATTTATCTGATCGTGTGCCACTATTAATAAAAAAAAACTAATTGTTTATAACACAAAAACAATTTAATAGCAAAGCATATACCAAAAGGCGCTACATGTGGCGATACTACATCTATTTCTTCATCCTGTTCGGCAATTGTTTCTTCCTCCGCTTGCACATCTTCCACATTAATATGATGTGTCAAATTATTCAATAATACCTCATTGGTATCGGTACGCTTTAATTTGCCCACTGTTGCATGTGTTTTTCGCAACTGCTCTTGACGATTATGTTCAAAGCACAGCGTAGTCAATGCTGGATCTTTCTTAATATCATGTTTTAGCAGTGCATTTTGGCACTTACGCCCGTTTGTGTAAATAAAGCTGCATTGACGAAAATTTCCACTTGGATCACGTAAGATGTGGCGCATGCAATACTCATAGCCATCTACACGTGGTAGCGTGCACTCGTAAGAGGTATTCGAGCAGCGTTTGACTTTGTTTTCAATTTCTTGATGCAATTGTTCGCGCAGTTCCTGTATACTGCCGCCGTAACGCAAAAACTGGCGTTGGCGTGAGTGCGAACAACCCGCGGACATTTTGAACAAATTTGTGGTTTGATAAATACAAATAAGCGTATGTTGCTTATTTTAAAAGCTTTCACACACAATTATTTGAACCTTTTTATTATAAAATTCACTTCGTAATCCAATTGGAAGCACACAATTTATTATGCACTTAGAGAAGTGAGGAAAATTTAGTAAAAACATCGATACCAATACAACGTATATCGATTTCTATGCCGTCACGAGAGCTGCCACATTGCGCATGTGTCTCCAAAATAGGGTTGCATTTGAAGAAATTATAAAGTTCCAATAATTAAAAATCTAACTTCAAGAGCTATGTCCACTTCCCGATAAATTGATGTTTAGTTTTCCTTGGACCGTTTGATATGAACTACAATTTTGTGAATAACATGTGTTTATAAGATATTTCAAATCTGTTTTGTAAATGTAAAAGTGTTTAGTGGAGTTATTGCAGCTGTTAGTCAGGCAGCAAGCGCATTCAAGCCCATACACGTATGTCCATTGTGATACTATTGTAAGGGTCATGACATCTTCAGAAATGATCGAACTAGTTTTTATATCAAATAAACGAGGTTACATTTTTTATATAAGATGAAGTTAGCTCGGACTGTTCCTATTACGCGGAGATTTACCGTGGATAGATTAAACCCGCATCGTGCGAAGGGAGTTTTGTGATATGGTTCCTCTTCTCGTTCCTCTTCTCACTATATCACTTGTCTCGAAGTTGCATATGATCTCTCGGTGTACGTCCACTCAGCTCACGGTTGTTTTGTATTTGTTCGAGAGTCTGTTCAGATAGTACTTCTTCATTGTATTGCCAGTTCTGACGTGGTGAAGTTGATTTGCACAAATCTAATAACAGCTTGGTTGTCTGGTTATGAATTGACTTGTGACCGTGGATTTTAGATTGCAGTAAGACCTGCTTTGAAAAAGTTGGATTTGTAAAACAATGTTCATATTTATTGAGCGCTAAGTTTGAGGGTACGTACTTATGGATTCACTGGCGACTGGCCCGATATTCGGCTATAATCGCGTAAACGGAGCCTATGCCATGGAAGAAGAGTGATAGTACGGGCTTCGACAGCCTATTCCTAAGGATTGCTTATTTCTGGGATTGAAATCATATTTTACCCAGTTAAAACTGACCTCCCTCTCCTCAGACAGTTTTATTGTAAGTATTGCTTTAGTCTCTTCGTTTGTAAAGATTCGAGGCTGGATTTGTAAAGTTCATAATAATATCAGGCTCTTTGGTTGTTGTTGTTGTAATCGCAAAAATATTCCTCAAAGTAATTTTAGGGGAATATTGCGGGAGTGACAGTCCTTGGCCGGATAAAAAATCCGGGTCGTTCCGGTATAAAAACCCGCGTATCGCGGGAACTATTGGATTTTAGTCGCCTCTTACGACAGGCATGTCTTACCGCGGGTAAATTCTTGAACCCCTTTGGTCCTCTACTAAGATGAAGCCATACGGTGACCGAAAAAATGTGGGGACGCACGACTACGTACAAAAGAATAGGAATAGTAATATCAAAACCTTTGATATTATATATATATATATTGGCATACAGGCTCCGTTCGAATAAAATCGGCCGCTCCTGACTTAAAACTCTCCAATGAGTATGGAAATGCATGATTTCTTAGCTAAGGAGGTAAGGGTCCATTCGAAGGCTACCTCTGGAGGCGTGCGATTGTTTATCAGGCAATACACGTCTTGATATGGGAGAGACTAATTGCTGAGCGATAGCTCTGAGCTTAATCTTCAAGTATGGGATTGCCAATTTACCACGTGA
Source organism: Ceratitis rosa (assembly GCA_037013455.1). NCBI lineage: Eukaryota > Metazoa > Arthropoda > Insecta > Diptera > Tephritidae > Ceratitis > Ceratitis rosa. The sequence goes on along the minus strand of JAWMAG010000069.1, from coordinate 5,198,578 downwards.
TCACATTTTAGGTCTCCCGGAAGCTCTCCCTCCCTTCATGTATCCCAGCGTGGTCTTTTCGGTGACCAGTCCTTACCCTGCGCAATGCATTCAATGCAATTCATTGCAAAAATCGACTCACAATATCTCAGCATGAGCTCTTCTGAGACTCCTGCAGGTAGCGGAAGTATTGTCTCGTATTCTTACAATATTGGCAGGCAATTACCGTTCAGCTAAATTTTGCTTATTTCACACGCCGAGTCTTTATTTCTGTTGTTGTTTCTGTTGTTTTCCTCAACATTTTGCAAAACTAGTTTTTGTATTGCATTCTTATCTCCATCTTCCATTGGCGCTATCTACGAGTATGCATTTCGAACTCAGCCGTCCAAAACGTTATGCATCAATTGCTTATGCTTTGTATGACATTCAAGAGAGACCGAGAGGCCGACCGTTCAACAGCTGAACGTCCGCTTATCTTTGACTGTCCGTTTGATTTTTTCGCAGACATGACTGCATACACACATACACACACAAATATAATTGCAGTCATGCCAATATTTATGGTATTTGCGGGCGTAACTGTTTTTCTTTTTTCTTTTTGTGAAATGCATGCCGTTTGCAGATCTTTTGTTTTCTTCGATTTTTGGTTTCTTTTTGTGTGTGAGAAATACTCTTAATTCTCCTTTGACCCTACTTGTCAGATGTAATGATGTAAGAAGTCTTTGCAGAGTTTGATGGGAACGGAAATGTACTTGGAAATGTATATGACAATTCTTTAATACAAAATATATCCATTTAGACACACACGACAGTACATATACATCTTAAGCTGGAATAAAAGAGGCTAGTGCTCACGCCCATTGCTTTCAGGTCGACAATAAAGAAGAAGACCATTTTCCCTCAGGCTACAAAATCAAGTATATTGAACTTGGCGCCGACACGGGCTGGTCTAACATTTTTTATGATATTCCAGAGAGTTTCCATAAACAAAGAATATTCTACAAGCGTGAAGAAGAAGGTAGTCATTGGATTCTGACGACTTTCTTCTTTGGCGATAACATTTTGATTTCCTTTTCTTTTCTATGACAGCCTGCATCATATTTATATCAGCGTCAGTGTCAGCGCCATGTAGTCAAAAGGGACAACCACTTACTCAAAGTCTGTATCTACTTCTTGTTGCTTACAAAGGGCTCCCGGTGGCTTAGGAGTTCAAGCATTTACTTGCATTAAGGTATTCTCGTCGTGAGATTCAGCTAGAATAACATAGTTCCCCAGACAGCCCGGTCTTTACTATTGCTATCTGTGCTTACAAAAATCCTAATGAACGTCGCACTCCGTGAACTATCTACCAGAGATCAGGGACTCAGGGACTGTAACAACCTAATTGTGTGGCTAGGAACATTTTCCATCTTTCAGCAGCAAAACTATGGTTCGCATATGATCATAATCTGGGGTGTCTTTTTAATACTACTCATCTTACGCTCCTCTGTGGGTCAGTACTTTTGAAAGTTGAGCTGCGACTTATACCCGAGGTTCACGCACCGGATGACGCAGTCCTTCATAAAATTGAAAAGAATTGGAAGCCTAAATAAGAATTTATTTTTAAAGATGAGGAGGAGCATCTCTTTACCACCTTCTCATTGTGGAAATAATTTCTCGGTGCTTTTAATACCTTTATAAGTTCATTAAGACGAGAAGAACTAACTTTTCAGAGGGCGACAAGTTTATCACCCCCTCTAAAATCCTAACCTAATATACAATAGAAGAGGGAGTAGCTGCTAAGTTTCTTTGGATCCCTAAAATATGTAGGCAGGAGTACTTTTTATGCAAAAGATTCTCTGAGCTAAAGCAATCGATCCACGTGTCTCTTCTTCTAAGTCTGCGGCTGGCTCTTTACGATATGAGGAGTTATTATGGACTATTGTGCGAGCTCCAAAGACCTGTCCTTGGGTACACCGCAGAGCTTACATGAACATTGAACGGCCAACAACTGGGACTAGTGAGTCGTTGATGAGAAAGTTGCTATCCTGTCAAAACACCGCCTTGGGGACCGTAAAGAGAAACTTGCTGATGCCGTCTAGCACCATCTACATTTCCAGAATCTTATGGACCCAGTTAAGACGTTTAATTATATATGTCTATAGATAACATCAGCTGGGATGCTGTCACAGAGGTCACACCTAAAGGCACCTGATTGAAGTAGGACCCCCATGTGCTTCAGAAATAAATTAGAGGATTATAAAGACTCCATTCAGCAACTACTCAAGGAGATTATCAGTTAACAGCTTCTTTAACTAGTGAGTGGCGTCAACGGAATCCAGCCATCTTCTATAGCAGAGGCCAAACATGAACTGTTCTTTGAGCCTTGAGCAAGCCAAGTAAAGTCTGGATAAACTAATAAGAATAAGAACAAGAATTAGAATAAGAATAAGAGGAAGAATAAGAATAAGAGTAAGAGGAAGAATAAGAAGTCAAAGAAGAAGAGGTAGAAAAAAGAAGAAGGAAGGAAAGATGGAAAAGAAGAAAAGGAAATAAGAAGAAGAGGAAGAAAAAGAAGAAGAAAAAAAAGAAGAAGAAAGAAAAGAAGGAAAAGAAGAGGAAGAAGAGAAAGACAGAAAAAACGAACCAAATATGGAATGAGAAAAGAAGTAAACGAAGAGAAAAAGGAGGAAGAAAATGGAATAAAAGAAGAAGTAGAGGGAAGAAGAGAAGAAGGAATAGAAGGAGAAGAAAAATAAGAAGAATAGAAAAATAATAATAAAAAGTAGGAAAGGAAAAATAGGAAGAAGCAGAAGAAGAATAAGAAGAAGAAGAAGGAAAAGGAAACGAAAGAGAATAAGAAAAAGAAGGAGAGGGAAACGAAAAAGAATAAGAAGAAGATAGAAAAGAAAGAGAAGAAGCAGAATGACAAAAAGAAAAAGAAGTGAAATAAGGAGAAGAAAAAAGAGAAAAATAAGAAGTTGAAAAATTAATAATAAGAAGAAGAAGAAACAGGAAAATTCAAACGAATAAGAAAAAAAAGAACGAATAAGAAAGAGAAAGAAAATGAGGAAAAAGAAGAAAAATAATATTAAGAGAAATATGGCAAATAAGAAGAAGAATTTCAAAAAGAGCAAGAAGTAGAAAAGGAATAAAAGAAAGAAGTAGAAAGAGAAGAAAAGAAAGAAGTAAAAAAAGGTGAAAAAAGAGCAAGAAGAAAAATAAAATAAGGCAATTAGAAGAAAAATAACATGAAAAAAATAACAAAAAGAAAAAGATGAAGAGAAAAAGAAGAAGACGAAGTGCGCAACAAACTATAATTACAAAATGTCAAAAAACTAGTTACAACCCAAATGAGTGGAGCTCATTTATGTTTGTCTATAAATATGTACATAGAAGGCTAAGAATAAGAATAAGATTATAAGTATCATCTTTCTTTAATAATTATTTTTATCACATTTCCTTGTGCGACAAACTAAAGTGGTCCCACTCTTTATTGCTGTTTTTTCTCTTTTCCATTACAAAGACAGCTAAAGCCTTCGCTTTTATGCATTTTCATAATAACTGTAACGTATCTACGCATATTCTTTATTTACGCCATTTATTTTTGTACTCACCCACCTGCTAGCCTACCTCTGAATAAGAAAAATAATAAAAAAAAACAATAAAAAAAATGTTTTACTATAAAAACCTCGGTAGTTTGCTCAAGTTGTTGAGTAGCTTCTGGTCAGAACGTGTTTAAGTGTAAGTCTAGACTCGAGTCCACGGCAGGTAAATGAGCAACCTCAGCGTAGTTGGGCGGCAGCCATTTTAGTTTTTACTCATTGAAGCGTTAATGACTTGCCACTGTTGGAAACTCCTTGAACTCGTCAGCATGCGAAAGGGAAAAATTATGCGAAACTCTGTGGAGAGGTAGAAGGCTCTCATGTAGTACACGCTTGTAAGCGCCTAAAAGTGTGCTAACGAAGTTATGTTTGTTATGTGAAGTGTTTGCATAAAAATTAAAATGTTGGAAGAGAAAATTTTACTGGGGCTTCTCGGTTATATATGTGTATATGTATATAGTATAAGTGAATTGTTTTTGCATTTACAACTATTTTCACAAAACGAACGCTAACAAAGTGTAGCTTCAGGCGGAAGAAATGAATTAACTCATTTTACAATTTAATGCGAGAAAAAAATTTATCTGCGCACTCACATATAAATATTGTAAGTAGACAAGGCAGTCCTAGAAGAGCTCTGCACCTACAGGCAATTTCTTTTGTCACAAACAGGCTAATTTGTAGTATTGACTTTGCCGTATTTCCGGCGGCTTACGTTTGAGAACTCCGCCGTTGCATGTGCTTTTAATGGAGAGGAGCAGATAGAGAGAGTATGAGTGAGGGAGAGAGAGATTCTTAGACCGCTAAATACTTAAATTCCAAGAAACCAACTATGCAGCAAAAAGAAAAATGTAGAGAACGACAGCCCATTTGAGCTCACAGAAGAAGAGGAATGACGTATCAAGAAATCGAGCAATTGATGGAGGCAACTCTTATGCCTGATGACAACACTGAGCACGATGTTGGTACTACTGATATAAATATTAACATCTACAGTAGACGGAGAGTTTGATCCACATCGTAGAATTAGATAAAAATTTAAAAACCGACAAACCAGCTGAGCGTGCAGAGGAAGGGAAAGACAAATGAAGAAAAGGTTGAATGGAAGTAGGCAACTCTTTTACCTGAAAACTAGTTTGAGTCTGAGTTGGATGCTTATGGTGTAGTTGCCATTCACTATGCATTTGTAATAACTTTGATATTCCGGCACATGATTTTACCGTAGCCGACAACCACTTACTGTAGATGAGAAGCTCGAGCATCCCTGTGAGAGCCTAGAAGTCCTGACGCAACTAAGTTTCGTATACAGTAATTGACTTAACTCTTTCTTACCTACACATACTCCATACCGACAAACCCAACCTGCAATGGGATCCCTCTTAGCATGAATCACCTAAGCCATAAACTAATCAAAAAGAAGAAGGAGAAGAAGTTATTACAGATTGATTTATAGATTTAAACTTGGATGATATCGACAAGAAATTGTCCGAGTTTTCAAACATTTAAGGCATAATAATACTATTTCCGACCTTTTGGGGTGGGGGCCAAAATAAACTTGTCGGTAAAAGTTCAAAAGAAGAGATAATTGGAAATAAAATTAGTTTAAGAGAGAGAAGAAAGTCTCCATACGTATGTCATGGCGACCCGAGAGTTCTATTGACTGTTGTATTTCAACATCGATTAGTGACATTTAAAAATAACGTTCATCTTCTTCGGCTAACAGTCATCCTCGGCGTCCAATTGTGACACCAAGTGAAGTCATGTGCTTCTCCACGTGAACTTTTTCACGGATTGGAGGCTTCCACCAGCCAGGTAGCTATATTTGTTGACCTATGCCAAGATTATAAACCCTTCGAAAAACTATTTCGCTACCAGATTCTTTCGCTTTTGGTTCTTTATTCGGTTTGAAACTAAGTTCAGGGTTGCTGAGGCCAATAGAGATAATCAAACGATAAAGAGAGACCGCGTTTACTATGGAACAGTTTGGAGAGGTACTTCCCGATCCTTATGGAGCTTAAAGAATTAACCAGCATCAGTTTACGCAGCCCTATAAAGACAGCTCCTATTTCTGTTGTCCAAGGTTGCTTTAAAATTAACGAATATGCAGTGTGGGTCGACACTCTTTTCATGAGTCTTTTCCCAATATCTGGTCAATTACAGAATTTCAGATCTAAAGCCACACTAACGTCCGGACAGGTTATAAACGGTGTGTATTTTACACAGCAAGCGTGATAAGAGCTTTATATACGGCATAAGCATCCTGATTATCCCACGATAATTGACTCAGATTGTATTGCTCCCGTTTTCAGGAGTTTGCATAGATCGCAAAAGAACAACAATAGCTCATCTAGTTATTGGCTTCTGCCGCTTTGCTCTTCAGACGTGCAATTACTACTCGCCCTTCACCAGAGTCAGGAAATTGATTGTCTTTTCCATCGTCATCGGTTGAGAAATCGGATTCACCAACTCTAGATATTTCATTTTCGTTGCCATTTAGCAGGCTAGATAAGTGTAGCCACAATACACTCAGTACAACAGATCACTTCTTTAGCTCCTAGAGGAGTATGATCTGGTCTTTAAACCTTTAGTCGCCATATTTTCACATAGAATTTGCGAGTCAACTCTAGGCCAGCACACTTTCCATTGAAAGTTTGACGGGTTGTCGTAGATTTCTTACGTAGAGGACTCAATAGAACGCACTATCCTTTTGGACTCCTGCAGAATTTATCGAAAAAAAGAAAGCACTGTTTTTCCTTTTGTCCAGAGCAAACTGTTATTGAAGGATTGTACAATATATAAAGACAGTTGGTACTAGATAGTGTAGGATCGCCACTTGTGTTGTCGCAAATTTAATCAAACTAGGCTGCGACGGGACTGAAAAAATTCGGCGAGGCTTATACTCTCCGAAAAGTTAGGACACTCCTCGAGTTATAGACGACTTTGCAGGCCACTGTCTGTCTGGGACGATTTATGAAGGGCATGGGGAGGGTTCTCTGCCTTAGCTGTTATTCTGATTAAACGAAGTAGATAATTTTTCATATTATAAACTGTCTTAAACTAGAACTGAGTTTCATAATCTTTGTGCAGCTTCTTAAATAGTCTCACTCGCTGGCCTCTAGCGTCTCTTTGCTGTTTATTTATCGCTAAATTACGAAAATTCTTCGTTAAGGCTTGACAAGCGGGCGATTTGCCTGCTGTTAGCGATGACAAACATGAAATTAATTAGCCACGGTAATGTTAATAAACATACACAAGAATTTTGTGTACGTACATACATATATATATAAGTATGTCTAGATATTTGCTAAAGGCGTTTCGCTTAAAGTGAAGACGTTGAAATATATTTATATAGTGACATTTATTATACTCGCATAACTACAATAGTTTGTAGCAGCTTATTATGTGAGTAGCACACACACATAGTAGTATAAAGGTAATTAAGTGACCTGTAAGGAAAGCAATGTACTGCCCGACCAAGTGTCT